>JAABOM020059456.1:0-12793 GCA_011800125.2 Solanum clarkiae
CATTTTTGCATACCTTTTGCCATATCTAGTTTCTTCTCCGTTGGTGGGATGCAACGGGGTCTGTTGTTGTTGTTGTTATTGCTTCACACTAGCTTTATATTCACTTTATGGTCATTTGCTATTATCTTTTTATTCCTACGTTATACACTTACTCTCTTTTTGGTCATATCTAATAATTCTGCTTATGGGTTTTGAGATGAGGGTTTTAGGAAACAGCCTCTCTACCTCATTGAGGTAGTGATAAGGTCTGCGTACAATCTACCCTCCCCAGACCCCACTTGTGGGATTTAACTGGGTATGTTGTTGTTGTTGTTGTTGTTGTTGTTGTTGTTGTTGTTTAGGTCTGGTTTGTGTTATTTTGAATTTATTTTGGAACAAAAGATTCGAATCAGCTTCAAGTTATTGATTTTTGAACTTGAGTTCGGCTTTCACTCTTATTCACACACTTTTTTTATGATATCATTTGAGCTTCTTGCTTCAATTCCCCTTCTTTGGCTTTAGTTTCTATTTCTTTCTAGATTTACGACCACATTATTTGTATGTCTTTGTCGCGATCTCTGTCCAGATTACTCTCTTAAAGCTTTATTAACATTTTTCTTCACATTACCAAGCAGAGATTGAATCTACCTAGTTGTTAGCATGGTCGTCCATTTGATTTTATTTGGTAGTTATGTAACATGTATTTTAGTTTAAAAAATAGTTTGCTATACCTTGTCTTAAACTCTTTGCCTGACACTTTTAGTATTTAAAGACTAGCTTCCTTCTATTTATCTCGCCATAGTATTCCTCAATCCATTTTTTGTTCTACTTGCTTATCACTGTTTGTATGTATTCTTGTTGTTAAGGAGTATAATCCACTGGCTAAATGCCCAATCTCCTTTTTAAATTACTAACTGTTTCCCCATCGCTGTTGTGCATGCTAATAGTTATAGTTTGTTAGTTTGAAATTTTACTTGACTCTATTTACTTTATTCAACATCATGAGAAGTTAGATCATCTTATTAATTGTTACTTTCTCTTTATTTGCATGAACACTGTGGGAGCAAATGGAGTCTCAATTCGAAACTGTCGAAAATTTGGGTCTCATGACTCGACACCATCATACCCACACTTAGAGTCAACATGTTATACTATCTCAAATAGCAAGCCAAACAAAGTAACATTACTTGGAGTCATTCATGGCTATTCATATTTTTCGTTATTCACTACTAAAACAAGTATAAAAAGAGATCTAAAAAAAGAGATCTAAAAAATAAGTCACTAAAAAGAGACCTCATGAGGTCAATTTCAACATCAATAATTTTTTTAGTTTTTTTTTTTAATAAAGAGAGCTCACGAGGTCTCTTTTTATTTAATCAAATTCGATTTAGGATTTTGATTAAAAAATGCGACTTCAGAAGGTCACTATTTGTTAAAATAAAAAATAATATTTTATTTTTAAAAGTTTTATGAAATATCTTTCTTTTCAGTCAAATTTAGTCAGTGCTATTTTAAAATATGAGACCTCGTGAGGTCTCTTATGTTTAAAACAATAAAAAATACTAATCAATTATTTCTTGAAATAAAATTAAAAAATAAAAAATACTTATTATTGAGATGAAATGAAAAATAGCAAAAGTTAGTCTCTTTTCCCTTTCTAAAGAAACCCTCGTTGCTGAAAGTCTAGTCGATGCACCTCCTGCGGATCTCTCCATTAAAATTGGTCGCTGCGCCTCCTGCCACCTTGGCTTCCTCCTAGACTTACTTGTGTATCAGTGAGTGAGTGATTTCTCTGTTTTTATTTTTGTTTCTGATACGATTTTATTCTTGATATTCTTTGTGGGATTAGATTTTGTATAACTTGAGATTGAGTCTGCTTGAGCAAAAAATATTAAGTATTGACATGAATAGTTGAAATAGTTAACTGATTTCAAGTTTAATTCCGTACAGTGATTTAGTTGGTTGATTGATTTTGCTGCTTGAAGTATTGTTTCTGATTTCTTTTTTTTTTTTATCGTTTTCTTCCTTTTCTGATTTGGTGGAATTGGTTTTTGTAAGCTCTATTTATGTTTACCTTTTGATAGTTTTCTAGTGAATGTTTAAAATGTAGAAGTAATGTTTAAAACTTAGGAATTTCAGATAGTACAACAATATATTCTCAAGTGGGTCAGCGAAAGCTCGGATAGCAGTTTTTCTTGGAACTGTCTTGGTTCAACCATATGTCTTTGGTGCTTAGCATCTTTCTCACAACTGCCTACTTAGAAACGAGTGGATAATCTGATATTTAGGACGTACAGGGACATCTACCACTCGATGTTTGCTTGAATCAAGATGGGTTGGATGAGTCATTCGAGCGTTTTAGAATGTGTTAGGTAAGGTGGAAAATATAAAAATGTTTTCTGATTTTCTGACGTGGATTGATCAATTTTTTTTGAAATACATCTTTTCTAGGAAAAAGAAATGAGAAAAGTGAGATGCATATTAGAAGTAGAGAAAATAAGTTCCACAAGTGATATTTCACATTAATTGTGTCATCTCCACCTTTCAACACACAACATTAAGGGACTACATTAGAAAAAGAGAGGATAAACAAGAAGAAAAGAAGTTAGGACCGATAAAATCTGCTATATTCTGGCCATTTGTGAATCTACCAGTAGGACAATCAGGAAACTCAATTTTATAAGGTACATAATTAGCCTTTGCAGCAATGAGGAGATTGTTGTTCTCATGAGTTCCTTTCATGAATTGGCATGTGTATGTGTCCCATTAACTTTCCATGTATAAAGCACCAGAAGATACATTATGGTGAGTAATTTCAAGTCACAGAGATGTTGACTAGAACTAGGACAACAAGGTGCCTATATAGTGAGTCGTTGATAGGTTAAAAGAGTTTCTGTTGCTTTAAAACCAAATTCATTGTCAGAGAGATACAAAGTCAAAGAAGATATATCATTGTGGACTGTCCCTCATGAGTGCCTTTATATGAACGAGGAGTTTCTTTGTTTCAGAGTCTAGTTTTCTCTCCTTTAAAAGATATTTGATATTTCTGTTGACTGTCGACATTGGATGATTTTAGTCTTGCTCTTAATATATTGTTAAAGGAAAACTGACTATATAAGGTGGCTCTACTGACGTTTTATTATGCTTTTCTATGTTGTTCGTGATAGGCTTGTGACTTTTCAGAATACTTGTTCTCTTTATCTCTGATTTTTCTTATTCCATATTATGTAGTTAATACAACTTCCTATTAATCAATTTATCAATTACACTCAAATCAATACAACTTCCTATTAATCAATTTATCAACTACACTCAAATCCCGAATTAGTTGGGTAAATAATATGAGTACTTATATCCATTTCACTGTTCAGATGGGCACATTTTGACAAATTTAGTATCTATTGGACTCATCATAGTTAGACTTTCTTATGCTTTCCAAAACTCACATATTGCATCATTTAGTTTATACAACTTAGTTGTTTGAAGTCAAATTGTGTCATGTATAAGTCTTTTCTAAAATATCTATGTTATAGAAACAGGAAACCAAGTCTCTATCATACAATAGAGTGGCTAATAGTTTATATTCCAGGTAGTAATAAAAGGAAAACACTAAGTTATCAATTAAAGTTCAGCTGCAAATATTGGAAAACATTCAGTTAGAAGTAGATAAAACAGGTTCCACAAGTGATATTTCACATTAATTGTGTCATCCCCACCTTTCAAACATGGCACCTTTTGTTCACATTTTCCCAAACAGGGCACCTTTTGTTCACCTTGAACTTAATTAATTTCATTGGTAGGAAAAGGAATTGGGGAGGCCAGTAACTCAAGTTGAGGCATTCAAGGGTACACACACAAGAAAAGAAAAATTCTGAAGATCCATATGTTTGGGTTGAGCCACGAGCTCAACAAACCTATGTAACCTTCTAATGTAAAATAATTGTTACATTATTTCTAAATTTATATTCTAATATTATTACTGTTCAATTCATGATCAATATATTCAAGCCTTAGAGGATTTTCGTCAGGCTTAGCCAGAAGATAACCAAGGCATCTGAGCTATCTAGCCAAGTGGAAGCTTCATAGCTTAGAGAAAAGCGGGGGGACATAGAGTATGCGGGTTTAAAGGCCCAATTAGATGCATTACTTGCCTTTGGAGGGATTCCCCATGTGCTGGTGATATCACTTGCCCTCCTCGACCTTCTCAGTCTCGACCTACTCAAACTTCGGTATATGGTCAACAAAGAGATTTGATAGAGGAGTTTAGTAGTGAAGAAGATAGCAAGGATCATGTGGCAAACACATTGCCGCATTTGTGAAGTTGAAGTTGTATTGCTCTAAATTTCTTACTTTATAGTTATTTTATGAGATTTATTAGATGGCTTGCAATATATGATAGCTTTGGAATTCTATTATGTAATTTGTGACTTTGATATTTTTTTTGTTCAAATATGAATCACTTTTAAGTTATTTTTTATATTGCGTGATAAGAGAATGTTTAGTAAATGATTTTGTTATATCGATTGATTGTTGGCAGCTCTATGAGATTGATTTAGCTGATTGGAATATATATTGAATTGAAATGGTAGGTGGGCAGCTGCAAAAGAAACAATAATTTATCAAAAAAGATTGTAGTAAAAGAGACCTCATGAGGTCACTTTTCTGCATTTTATTTTCTAGAAATCGCAAAAAAGAAACCTAATGAGGTCTTTATTCTGCAATTTATTTTTTATAAGTGCAGTAAAGAGACCTAAGGAGGTCTCCTTTTGGCAATTTCATCTTCAACGATTCGAGATAAAGCGACTTCGTAAGGTCGCTCTTTTGAAAAAATATTTTTTTCATTAAAGAGACCTCATTAGGTCTCTTATTTGTCTCTTAAAAGCGACCTTATGAGCTCTCTTATCATGAATGTAAATAAATTTAACATGTTTAGAGACCTCATAAGGTCTCTATTTGTAAATATAATATAAAAATTAATAATAAAGTAAAGATTTCATGAGGTCTTTTTAATTAAAAATAAGATAAAAATAAATAATAGATTAGCGACCTCACAGGGTCTCTTTTTGAATAATTCTGAAAAATAAATTAGGGACCTTGTGAGGTTTCTATTTGGTGACCTCATGAGGTCTCTACCAAAAAGCCACCTGCGTTCTAGCGACCAACAGTTGAGGTCTCTTTTCTCTGTAAAGAGACCTTATGAGGTCTCTTTTAACAATTTTTTTAGTAGTGATTTATTTGCTTATTCATTTTTCTTTACAACATAAACTTGCTTGTGCTACTTAAACACGTTATCACTCTTGACCCACATAGCTAACAATAATATAGATTTTTGGGTTTGGACATTTTTAGTTAGAAATAAATTATTCCCGCTTATTAACTTTTTGTTATACTTCTAAAATATAAATTAATATTTGTTTTTAAGGCCAAGATATTTAAAAAGAATATTTTTCAAAGCATGAGCATTATTTTCATATACAAAATATTTTTATTTGTGTACACTATTTTCTCATACAAAAATGTTGTTTTATCATTTTTCCAAATAAAAAATGCAAGTTATTTCATTTCAAACACAAAGGGCTTTTTTTTTTTTTTTAACAAAAACGTTTTAAGTATGTTGTCGATTTTAAGATTAAAAAATTATTTTAACTTATTTTTATTGACTATTTAATACTTTTTAGCACTCAAATTAGTCTTAATTTTATTAACCTAAGTTTGATCCGTCAACTGTTTTTCAACAGATCCTAAAAGATGTCTAACCCTTTCTTTTTAGGATAATTAGAACGCTTACTTAGAATCACATAGGCTAAGTACACCTTAGAATGGAGTTAACATTAGCCTCACTTTAGACAAAATAGGTATCCTAATTTACCTTAAAAATAATTAGGTGACAGCTCCTTTAATTATTTAGGAATCACCAATATGTTGTACATCATTTGACCTCGGGTTAAAATGGGGTATAATAACTTGGCGACTCTGCTGGGGATTTCTAGGTTCTAAACCATAACAAACTTGGGTTAATAATCAATGTTTTAATATATGTGTGTTTAATCTATTTAATTTCTTGTTTAATATTAATTATTTGATGTTTTTTTATTATATTTACATGATGTAATTTGCTTAAATTGCTATTATTTTATGTAATTTATTTATTTACTTCATATAAATTGTCATTCTGCTCATACTTCCTCCAATTCTGGAAAATTGACACTATCACACATACACGTGAGGTGTGCTTTGCGCACCCGCAAACTTCTTTCAAAAACTCAAACTTTAGGAGAGTTGGCATATGCGCGGAGTGTCCAAATCTTTTTCCGTGTGACCGTGTAGCCTTCTCACTCGAGTTGTCCGCTCCGAAACCTTTTGTCTAGTAAGCCAAATCTTAGAAAAACATAAGATAGAGCGAAATCAACACCCTTTAGGGTACATTAAGATCATTAGTCTACATTTCCAAACGTCCAAGTGGGTTCATGACCCCAAGTGACACCTCATCATAATCTTTGTGCATATTTGAAGCATAATTGTGCCTAAATATCGACTATTTGCTCTTAATTAATAGGCATAAGTTATTCTTGTACTTTATTTTGGAGCAATAGAATGACGTATATTGGCACATTTTGTCCTTCAAATTTTTTGTAGGCCTACCTCTGGCATAAAAGAGGTCCCTTGCATTTTAGGACGTATTTACATGTTATTTGAACTAATGACTTCCTTACTATGTGACTTATTTGAATACCTATATATTATTTTACTTGATTATTTTATTCAAAACTAATTTTATCTATTTCGTATTTTTCTTCCACCTTTTCCATTTTTTATTCCATAAAAGAAAGTTGATTTGTGTTGACAATCGAGCTGGCCGACCATCCTTACTTCACAAGGTCCAAATCGTCGACATTACTTTGACGTAGTTGGGCTATTCAAGGAAGGAAAACAACCATGTCTGGTCCAATCATGTCTAATCCAATTAGTCCAAAACATATAGTGGTTCCCGACGATCCTCTTGAGAATTCTGAAAATAGAACAACTATTCAACATGACGAGCACATTGCTCGCTTGACTCAAGAGATTGAGAATCTACGTAGTGAACTCAATCGAGTTAGGGACTTGACCAATTTATCCATCACGCTTTAAAATCCCCAACCTGAACCTAGAAGTACTGTACCAAATCTGCCTCGTTTTCTATTACTTGATTCACCTGTTCCTGAACCTTCTCCTCCACAACAACCTCCAACCACCGACAATAATCCACCTCCAACCATTCTCGCAAATCCACCAAACATGTCCCCCTCTACACTCCTCCACAAAGTCGACCACCTACTTACACCGCCTATGCTACTCCTCCCAATCCATCACCTGTCATTTTACCAAATCAATCAACTCACATTTCCTTACCTGCTAACATACATTCGTTACCTATAACTACTCCCGTAAAACCACCAAATCAACCACCCATCAATATTCCCTATAATCAATCCTCTACCACATCCAATCCAGAATACTCCTATTGTCCAAACTTACCCAGCTCAACATATACAAGGGGAACATGTTGCCACTCCTTACATGCAACATGTATCTCGGGTATATGCGATGGAAGCACAAAGCCTTACCAACCCAATATCGGTCAAGTTCCAATCCGAGGTAGATCAAGTTGAAGAAATGGAAAAGGATGCCAAGGCAAAAGCAGATGATGTGCTTACACGAGAGATTTTAGACCTTAAAGAAGCAATGAAAAACCTCCTAATTACTAGAGGAAGCAAAAGTCTAGAATATGAAGATTTGTATGTGCAAACTGACATAGACCTGCCCGTAGGGTATAAACCGCCAAAGTTTGATATATTCAGCGGAATCGGTGATCCTCACACACATTTGAGAGCCTACTGTGACAAATTAGTAGGGGTGTGGAGAGACGAGCAGATTAGAATGAAGTTGTTGATAAGAAGTTTATCCGATGAAGCTCTTGCTTGGTATACACAACAGGATTTCCATAAATGGCATGGATGTTGTGATATGGCACAAGACTTTATGGATCGATTAAAGTTCAATACTGGCATCACACCAGATAGGTTCTCTCTCTCTAAGTTAAAGAAGAAGTCGACAGAGACATTTCGTGAGTATGCTCTACGTTGGAGGTCAGAAGAAACTAGAGTTCAACCACCAATGAGTGAGAGTGAAATGACTGCTACCTTCATCGGATACCAAGATAATAGCTTGTACTATGAGAAAATGATAACTGTGTTGGGCAAAAGTTCACAAAAGTTATTAGAATGGGAGAAATCTTGGAAGAAGGAATCAAATCAGGAAGAATCCAAGACCTTGCAGCTTTACAAGCCACAAGCAAGGCAATTTAGTATGGCTCCATTAACGGGAACAAAAGGAAGAAAGAAGAGGTATCTGCACTCAAGATTGATCAAGGTCACAACACGAATCAAATTCCCTAACTAAGTCAGCCACATCAACCCATTTACCCTTACCAATACGCTGAAGCCTCGCGGAATCCCAATTATTCCCCACCAATTCCTTACCATGTCTACAATACCCAAGAAAACTACTATAAACCTCAAACCCCTACCTATCAAAATCCACATTCATACCAGCTTGCCCAAGTTCCAACTTACCAAAATCGATCACCGGCTACATCTAGAGTTCGTCCAAGTCATGAAACCAAAACCACTCGCAACTACACAAAATTTGCTGAACCATTGGCTCAGTTGTTTGAGAGGTTGAAAATAGATGGTATAATACAATCAGTTGAAGGAAAGATTCTCGATCCTATTCCAAAATGGTTTGATGGTTCTAAGCGTTGTGCATATCATTCTGGAGTTGTTGGAAATGACATTGAGGATTATTATGGTCTCAAAAATAAGATTGGAGCTTTAATCAAGGATGGAGCAATCAAACTTACTGGACCTCAACCCAATGTGAACAACAATCCTCTACCTAACCATGAGAATCAATGAAGGTTACTGCTATAACTACTTACATGCCACTCTTCAAAATCAAGACGCCAACCATTTGTGTGCTGAGCTAGATCAGACTTTGAAATAATTGGATCAGTGCTCCATTCTTAGTTCGCTGGGAGTCTTGGTAGATCGAACAAGAAGTTTTATTTTGTGTTTGAAACTTTTTCTTTGATTTGTTTTTTTTTTTTTTGAAAGCTTGATTGCAAACTGTATGACTGGATTTTCCCTTTTCTTAAAATTGCTTCTTACTTATTACTTATAAATATTTTTTTGTATATCAATTGTCAAATCTGTCAATTTTATGATTGTGACTCATAATGAAACAAATGAACGTCAATGAAGAATTCTGAAGGAGGTAAGGATGACCCAAAAAGGGACATGACAACATTCAAACATGAAGAAAAGTCAACACACTAGATCAACAAATAACTTTAGATAGGTTTCTTTGAATGAAATGTTTTTATGTATTTCAAACTACGTTCTGACCTGATTCCCTGAGAGGGATACGTAGGCAGCACGTAAAGGGTTCGGTTTTAACATAGAACATTTCTAATTTTTTTTAGATGGGATGTGTAAGCCATCCATGTATGATCACATTAAAATAGAAATCCAAAATCTTTGTACCATTTATGTAAGTTAAACTACACATGGCTTGATTCCCTTGGCGGGATATGTAGGTAATCCATATCAGATTCGGTCCTTTTATTAGGAAAATCTTAAATCATTTTTGTGTATCTTTGAACTACGTTTTGACCTGATTCTCTTAGTGAGATACGTAGGCAACCTACATAAGGTTTGGTCACACCAATAACATAAGTTCAGTGTACTTTCTTGAAGTCAACACTGGGGCAGATTTTGATAAGAGTTGAACAAGAATTGATTGGATCATGGCAAGCTACAGATGGCGTTCAATTTGTTTCACAAAATGTCACAATTTAAGAGTTGATATAAATTTTCTTTTACAACGTTATCGTCATATACTTACATATTTTTCAATACATTAACATATGCCTCTTTCCAATAACAACTCTTTTTTAGTCATTTATTTATTATTTTTATTTATACACTTTTTAGAAAAAATATTTAATAATGGCTTTATTATTTCATCTACCAAGTCTCATACGGAAGTCACAATGTCTAACCAAGCAAGATAGCTGGAGGGTCAACAAAGCCAAGCTTCGAATCAACACGAATCAACACCCCCTCCCAACTAAAAATTTTTCTTTGATTGTAGGAACAACAAAGATACAAAATGCCACAATGGATTAGCATCAAGCGCATTATTTGGCTCCATGACCTCGCCTTATTAAGCCACCTCTCACTTTATCTTAAACTTTACTCATTTTATTTTATTATGAATTCATTTATTCTATTCACATCTTCATCTAAATTTTTGCAGGAAATGTTCTTTTGAAATCTACTGAACGTATATCAAGTTTACTAGAGAAATCATCCGACCAATTGAATTACACATCAAGACTTTAATGTCAAAGATGACATTCGGCCAATAACCAAGAATGAACAAAGGCCTATAAAGACGACCGAAGACATCATTCGGCCGTATGGTCCCATTATCATAAATATCATTGAGACATCAAAGACAATTGGAGGCCTCATTTATCATTCAAGTACTGAAAAACAACTGGAGACATGATTACATCATCTGCATAAGTTAAACAGCTACACTCTTACTTTACTCTCTATGCTATCAATTACTTTAATTCATTTTACCTATATTTACAACTTTACCTTAAACATTACATATATTATTTATCATTTTTTATCTCTGAAGACAACCGGAGATGTCATGACTTTACCTGCTTTAATTTTTGTCTCCAAAGACAACCGGAGATGTCATTACTTTGTTCATTACTTTACCTACTCTACCATTTTATCTCCGAAGACAACCAAAGATGTCATGAATTTACCTACTTTACCAACTTAATCATTTTGTCTCCGAAGACAACCAGCGATATCATGGTTTTATTCACTACTTTACCTACTTTACCATTTTGTCTCCGAAGACAACTGGAGGTGTCATGACTTTACCTACTTTACCAACTTTACCATTTTGTCTCCGAAGACAACCGGAGATGTCATGACTTTATTCACTACTTTACCTACTTTACAACTTTACCATTTTGTCTCTGAAGACAATCGGAGATATCATGAATTTCTTCACTACTTTATTTGTTATTTTAATCTACTTTACCTACTTTAACAACTTTACCTTAAACATTGCAAATATAATTACCATCTTGTCTATGAAGACAACCAGAGATGCCATGACTTTATGAATTCTTGGCAAATATATGATTAACAAATACCTTTTAGATTTTGCACAAAATTTAGCAAGAAATGTTGCATAGCAGAGAAATATGGAGCATAGCACAATGTGGAACTTTTTCTTAGCAGCGAATTAGGATATAGTCTGAAAAGGATTGTCAAACTCTTTGGACACGAGCTAACAAGTTACTTCCACCATAATCTAACTACACCCCTTTTGGAAGGCGTGTAGGTATTTCTTTGAGTTTGTTTATTTCATTTTCACCTCTGATGATCTCAACTCTCACCAGAAGCAATCTTTTCGATCCAAGTGACAATGTACCAAAAACTTTGAAATTATGTCTACATAAGTTTTTAACTATGGGTGTGAAACGCGCCACATTCACAGTTAATAGGTTGCAAGCCTCTCTTTCATACTCAATTTATTTGTCACTCCTCCCTACCAAAGGTTGTCTTGGTATAACAAGATTTTCTTTTCAATCGATTGAGTCGAATTACAAGCAGTCTGATTCCTATGTCTGGGATGTGTAGGTGAGCTCTATGTTGAAAAATCGACTATATTCCAACCTCTCCTCATTCTACTCTCTAGCTTTGTGGTCTCTCCATAATTTGAATCCGAAATAGCTTGTGTATTCTTTCAAAGTCATGCGTAAAATCAAGCGTCATGAACTACAAGTGACTGAATTCTCATGTAACCTGAGATATGTAGGAAACTCGACAGTAGGGTCCGACCATAATTTTCTAAAAGTCTATACTTCTCTTTCAAAAGATGAAATTATGGTCAGTCAAAATTGGATTTGTCAACTTCCTTTGTGTTGGGTGTCTTTCAGCAACCCAAGCCAAACGAGGGACAACTATTGACATCTAACTTTTACCTTCCACAATATAAAATAATTATTGAGCTTCTTGGATTTTTCAATGAATTGAAATAATTCTTATAATCAAATTAATAAGTGTAACTCTATTTTAGTTACTTCTTGAAATTTCTATCGGCCAAATTTTAAATTCATTCACCACCATTTAACCCACGTTTCAGCCCTTTATTTTACACCATTTAATCAATTTTTTGAACCAAAATTTGGCCAAAAATTACATCAAACAACCCACTTCCCTTTTAACATACCCAATCCAGCAAAAGAAATATACATGTCCACATTTTATTTGCTTTTCTCTTTGTCCCCACGTTCTTTCTTCCCCAAAAATGAACAAAACACAATGAAAGCCAACAACATAATATCACTGAAACCCACAGGCCTCTTTTTGATTTTCTTCACGTGGGACCCACATGTCCTTCCTTTTTCCATTTCTCTTCCTATTCCTACTTCTCTCTCCTGATTCTTTCTGGAACAAAAAAGAAAATCACAGCTCATCTCCATTTTTTAAGATTTTTCCAACGGCTCCAAGGACACTCCAATGTTCAAACCGACAACCTTCCACAAATTCCTCTCTACATGTCTCAATCGCGTTTACAACAACAACATTACCCCAATTCCTCAAAGGCTCCCGCCCATTGCGGGGTAAGGGGAGGTCGGATGTACGCAGCCTGACCCCTATGTTTAAAAACATAG
>JAABOM020059457.1:0-12793 GCA_011800125.2 Solanum clarkiae
GGTCTCTTCTACACATATGATATCCTATATAAGTATGAGTTACTTAAGCATGTTTTACTTAAGCATTGATCATACATGTCATATTATTATATTATGCCTATTTCTTAATATTATGCATTTTGATTATGCTGCCTATTTATTGTTACATTGCATCTACATACTTAGTACATTCAAACATACCAACGCATACTCTTGCCTATATGATATCACCATGTAGGAACCGGAACCTAAGTTGATCATCCTCCTTCACGTGGCTAGTTCGGTGCTACTCAAGTTAGTTTGTGAGTCCTCCACTTCGGGGACCTTAGTTTGCTCTCTCTCTTGTTATGTATTGAGACACTCTTCTTTATCTTCTATTTGACTATGAGGGTGAACCTGGTTGCTTTGTCTTGGCCCATATTCTTGCTCTTTAACGTTTTTATATGATTTCGTGACCAATAATGTGTAATGACAAGTTAAGAGGTTTGTTTGGGGTTCCTTCGGGTTCCCCATTCGCCGTGTCATGTCTAGGTCCTAGGATTGGGTTGTGACAAGCTTGGTGTCAGAGCATTAGTTTGATAGATCTTTGGATTCGAATACACCATATCGATTAGAGTCCTACTCATGGTTGTGAAGTGCGCCATGACTATGAATAGGAGGCTATAAGGCATTTTAGGAAATATTTCCCTTCTTTATGTTCTAAGTTGTGCTATAGAGTTGTAGTGAGTTTCCCTCCTAACAATTGTTCTTTGCTATGCTAAATCATGCCAAACACTCGAGGATAAAGGTCCTAAAGTCCCGAGGAGTAACTTAACAATGGTGAGCTTCGGGATGCTCTCACTATGCTTGCACAAGTGGTGGCCAACCAAGTTAATCAAGGGGCCCAAGGCCCTTATGCTACTACCCCGGGATCTAGGTAAGAAACTTTATGAGGATGAATCCTCCATCTTTATATGGGTTAAAGGTGGATGAAGATCCTTAAGAGTTCGTTGATAAGGTCTACAAAATCTTGAATGTCATAGGTATTAGGTCGAACGAAAAGGCGAAGTTGGCGGCATACCAACTCAAAGGGGTAGCTCAAATATGGTATGATCAATAGAAAGGTGAGAAGGGGGTCGGTAATGTGGTGCTTTGGAAGGAGTTCAAATTAGCTTTCCTTAACCGATTTTTCCTCCTTGAGCTTAGGGAAGCAAAATTGGTAGAGTTTATAAACTTGAAACAAGGTGCTATGAGTGTGAGGGAGTATACCTTCAGGTTTAATTAACTTTCAAAGTATGTTCCTCATTTGATGGCTGATCCTAGATCTAGGATAAATAAGTTCGTGATGGGGGTCTTCGACTTGGTAAGTGAAGAATGCCGGTCCACCATGATAATTAGTGATGTGGACTTGTCTCGACTGATGACCTATACCGAGCAAATGGAGGAGGAGAAATTGAGGAAGAGAAGGGGGCATGAGGCCAAGAGGGCCCGGTTTGAGGGTAAAATCCAAAAGGGTGTTAAATTTCATCTAGGCCAAGGGTCTCCTCATGCTACTAATAGAGGGTTCGCCAATGATTTCCCTCGGCCTCAAGGTGTTGGTGGGATGTCTCATATTGATGTGTGCCCAAATTTTGGAAAGAGTCATGGAGGCCCATGTTTGAAGGGTTCTAATTCATGTTATGAATGTGGGGAGTTTGGTCACAAGGAGGTAGATTGTCCAAGAAATTATGGAAAGTTCTTGGGTGCTAATGTGGTTCCATTGGGGAGAGGTGGTCCTCAAGGTGGTGCCCTAAGGCACAATCGATTTTATGCTCTACAGGGAAGGCAAGGGGTTGATGAGGTCACTGATGTTGTTATCGGTATGTTGAAAATCTTTGACTTTGATGTGTATGCTTTGATTGATCCGAGTGCCAATATTTCCTTTGTTAGCCCTCTTGTTGCTAAAAAAATTCCATGTTGTCCCCGAGTTGTTGCATGAGTCATATGAAGTGTCTACTCCTATTGGTGCCTCTGTTGTTGCTAGAAAGTTTATAGAACTTGTCCTATTTGCATTTTACATAAGTTATTGCCTTGTGATCTCGTTGAATTAGACATGGTAGATTTTGATGTCATATTTCGGATGGATTGGTTGCATGCGTACTATGCTTTAATTGATTGTAGAACCCGTAGGGTCAAGTTTTTATTTCCTAATGAACCCGTCCTTGAGTAGTAAAGTCAAGATGTGGGGGTCAAGAGTAGATTCATTTCATGCATTAAAGCCCATAAGTTGATTTCTAGGGGATGTTTGTTTCATCTTGTGAGGGTTAAAGAAGTGGAGTCCAAAGTCCCTTCCATAGAGTTGGTTCCGATTGTAAATGCGTTTCTTGATGTCTTTCCAAATGACCTTCCCGGTGTACCTCCCAAAAGGGAGATAGATTTTGGCATAAATCTCCTTCCCGACACTCAACCTATCTCCATTCCCCCTTAACGTATGGTCCCGAAGAAATTGAAGGAGCTAAAAGAATAGTTGAAAGATTTTTTGGAAGAGACATTTATTAGACCTTGTCAATCACCTTGGGATGCTCCGGTGTCGTTTGTGATAAAAAAGGATGGATCACTTAGAATGTGCATTGACTACCAGAAACTCAATAGGGTCACTATCAAGAATAGGTATCCTTTTTCAGGGATTGATGATTTCTTTGACTAATTACAAGGGGCTAGCTTCTTCTCTAAGATTGATTTTTGATTCGAGTATCATCAAGTAAGGGTGAGGCAGTGTGACATTCGCAAGACGGCCTTCTGGATTAGATATGGGCATTATGAGTTTGTTGTGATGTTGTTTGGGTTGACTAATGCACCGGCCATCTTCATGGTCCTAATGAATAGGGCCTTCAAACCTTACTTTGATTCCTTTATTGTGGTTTTCATTGATGATATTTTGATCTATTCACATAGTAGGGAGGAGCATATGGGGCATTTGAGGGTTGTGTTGCAAATATTGAGGGAGGAGAAATTGTACGCCAAATATGACAAGTGTGAATCTTTTGTTGAAGGAGGTTGCATTCTTAGGTCGTGTGATATCGTGGGATGGTATAAAAGTGGATCCTAAGAAGACCGATGTGATTAGAAATTATCCTAGACCATTGACCCCATCAGATATTAGGAGTTTCTTGGGATTTGTGGGTTACTATAGAAGATTTATGAATGGGTTCTCCTCCATTGCTTCCCCTATAACCAAATTGACTCAAAAGAAGGTTAAGTTTGTGTGGACCGATAAATATGAGAGAAGCTTTCAAACAATGAAGGATAGGCTTGTGTTCGCTCCTATATTGTCACTACCAGATGGGATTGAGGGTTTTGTTGTGTATTGTTATACATCTATAGTTGGTTTGGGTTGTGTGATAATGCAAAGTGGTAAGGTCATAGCCTATGCTTCTAGACAACTCAAAGTGCATGAAAGCAATTACCCTTCCCATGATCTAGAGTTAGCCGCCGTTGTGTTTGCATTATAAATTTGGCATCATTATTTGTATGGGGTAGATGTGGATGTCTTCACCAATCATAAGAGCCTCCAATATGTCTTCAC
Organism: Solanum clarkiae; assembly: GCA_011800125.2. Lineage (NCBI taxonomy): Eukaryota > Viridiplantae > Streptophyta > Magnoliopsida > Solanales > Solanaceae > Solanum > Solanum clarkiae. Next base: position 3,524 of record JAABOM020059457.1, read on the forward strand.
TCAAAAAGATCTCAACATGAGACAAAGAAGGTGGCTAGAACTTCTCAAAGATTATGACATGAATGTGCATTATCATCCAGGTAAGGCCAATGTAGTGGTGGATTCTTTGAGTTGGATGTCCATGGGTAGCCTAGCTCATGTTGATGGTGATGATAAGATAATGGCTAGGGAGGTACATAGATTGGCTAGATCGGGGGTTAGGTTGGAAGAGGTGGTGACGATGGTGTTGTCGTTGATGATAGGTCTAAGTCTTCTTTGGTTAATAAAGTGATAGCAAAACAAGATCTTGACTCCTCCTTGCTTGAATTAAAGGCCTTGGTGAAAGAGGAAAAAGTAGAGGTTTTCTCCCAAGGGGGAGATGGTGCCCTTAGGTACTAAGGTAGGTTGTGTGTGCCTTGTGTTGATGGTTTGAGGGAGAAGATCCTTGATGAAGCCCACAATTCTTCTTATTCTATCCACCCCGGTTCCAGCAAAATACATACAGACTTGAGAGATGTGTATTGGTGGGGAGGCATGAAGTTGGACATTGCCAAATTCATTTTCGGTTGACATAGTTGTCAACAAGTCAAAGTCAAAGAGGCTGGTGGCCTAACCCAAGACATAGAGATTCTCACTTGGAAATGGGAGGTGATTAATATGGATTTTGTGGTTAGGTTGCCCAAGAATAGAAAAGGTTCTATTTCCATTTGGGTTGTGGTTGATAGGATGACGAAATCAGCTCACTTTCTACTAGTTAAGAATACATATGGGGCTGAAGAGTATGCGAGGTTGTACATCCATGAGTTAATAAGGTTACATGGGATTCCTTTATCCATCATATCAGATCATGGTGCACAATTCACTTCACACTTTTGGAGGTCTTTTCAAAGGTGTCTTGGAACAAAAGTTCACCTTAGTACGACCTTTCATCCCCAAACGGATGGCCAAGCCGAAAGAACCATTCAAACACTTGAGGATATGTTAAAGGCTTGTGTGTTGGAGTTGAGGGGTAGTTGGGTTGACCATCTTACTTTAGTTGAGTTTTTTTACAACAATAACTATCACTCTAGTATAGGTATGGCTCCTTTTGAGGCTCTTTTTGGGAAACATTGTAGATTACCGGTTGGTTGGTTTGAGGTTGGAGAGGTGGCTTTATTAGGACCGGATCTAGTTATGGAGGCTCTTGAGAAGGTTAAGATGATTAGGGAAAGGTTTAGAACATCCCAAAGTCATCAAAAATCCTATGCCGATGTGAGAAGAAGAGACCTTGAATTCAAAGTGGGGGATTGGATCTATTTGAAAGTTTCTCCAATGAAAGGTATAGTCCATTTTGGTAAAAAGGGGAAGTTGAGTCCAAAATATGTTGGTCCTTATGAGGTCTTGAAGAAGGTTGGAAAGTTAGGTTATGAGTTGAAGTTGCCAAGTGAAATGAATTTGGTTTATCCGGTGTTTCATGTCTCAATGTTGAGAAAATGTGTTCGTGACCTTAATGCTATTGTGCGTCTTGATGTTGCGGGTGTTGTTGAGTATAACTGGTTCCGATTCAGATCCTAGATAGGCAAGTGAAGAGATTAAGGAACAAGGAGGTGGCATCCGTTAAGGTCCTTTGGAGGAACCAACAAATCAAAAATGCTACTTGGGAGGCCGAAGTGGACATACAAAAGTGGTACCCTTATATTTTCCATTCCCCTCAAGCCTAAGGTACTAATTCTAAGTCCCCTATGTAACTTCAAGTCTTATGTTTCAACTCCTATGTCATTCATATGCATTCATGTTTAAGTTGGCAAGTCATGATGATTTTACACTCATGTTGAGATTTTGTAAATGGTGTTTTAAATGTAATGTTGCATCTTAGTTGGGGCTAAGTTGTTTATGATCATTTTTGTCTTGTACGTCTCTTTTATATTCGGGAATGAATGCTTCCAAGGGGGAGATATTGAAACGATCCCAAAAAGTGCCCGAAAACATGCCTCGAAATGCTCAAAATTTTAAATTCAATATATCTCAAAATACGTTTGTTATTTCAAAAGTTCAACTTCATATTCGTGATTAGGGGGTCAAAATTAGGTGAAAAAGGGTCTAACCCTAATTTAAGAGCAAAAAATTAGCAATTACAATTTTCAAAAGTGCAATTTCCAGAGAGCAGTGCGCATCGCGGAACATTTTTGTGACTTTTTTTTTAGGTCGTCCAAATTCTCAGTGTTGGGACTAAGTATTCTGAAATGTGTTTTTACCTATACTTAGTCAAATTTCACCTTCATATCATCCTAAATATTTTTCAATACTCACTCAAAAACTTAGTCATATTTTCACTCTCCAAACTCAAGTCCCAAACCCTCATCCCAAGCTAAGGTTCTCCTTCAAGGTTCTTCTTCAAGCTTCAACTCTCCATCTCCAATCTTCACCAAGTTCATCTCTAAGCTAAGGTATGTGGATTTTTTTCATGGGTTCCTTTCACCCATGATACCCAGGTATGTCCCAGAGATGGTCTTGGATATAAGAACTAAGATGAGGAAATTTGTATCTAGCTTGGGTAAATATGTGAAGAGGGAGTGCAAGGCGATATTGCTGATTCTAGGAATGGATATTTCCAGAATAATGGTTTATGCCCAGCAAACTAAAGAGGATAACAACAAGGACAGAGAGGAGCACCTGAGTAAGAAGGCCAAGTCAGCAGCGCCTGAGCCCAATCATACCAAGCAAAGTAAGGGATATTAGTCCTATTTCCAGAAGAGTTCCTCTGGCTATGCACCATCTTCAGCCATTGCACCAACCCTGAGGCACAAGTATGATCACAAGTCTTAAGGTCAATCAAACTTTAGGGCACAGGGTGCACAGTCTCAAGCCAGTGTTACTCTTGACTCTAAAGGGAAGTGACCTTATAGGAAATGTGGCAGGATGCATCAGGGCGAGTAGAGATGGAGGTAGTGGTTGCTACAAGTGTGGCAAGTAGGGCCATTTTCAGAGAGAGTGTTCGATGTGGGGCAATAAGTCTAGTCTTCTACCACAGCACCGCTAACGAGGGGTAACCATAGAGTGCTTCACCAGGGGCAGGTAGTGGGACAAACTGTCTGTATGCAATGGGGAATCAATAGGACCAAGAGGTTGCACCAGATGTTGTGATGGGTATGCTTCAAGTCTTTATCTTTTCTTGCTATACTTTACTTGATCCAGGTGCAACTTGTTCCTTTGTAACACCATATGTGGCTAGTAGATTGGGGATCCTTCATGAGTGTTTTCTTCAGTCAGTTACTGTTCTACTTTGGTTAGTGAGTATGTTTGAGTCGAGAGAGTTTATCGAGATTATGTGGTGTCCATCTATTATAGGGATACTCTTGCTGATTTGATTGAGTTAGAAATGGTTGATTTCAATGTAATCCTGGGTATGGACTGGTTTCACGCATGATTGCCGAACTTAAACTGTCAAATTTTACTTTTCAAAAGTTCCTGTTATTGAGCGAAAGAGAGATTTTGTTGTTTCGAAGGGTAATTTTATTTATTACCTCAAGGCCCGAAGACTGATCTCTAAGGGATGTATCTACCACCTCGTGCAAGTCAAATCTAATGATGTTGAGCCCCCTTTCTCTTGAGTTTATCCCGATCGTGAGTGAGTTTCCTGATGTATTTCCTGAGGATCTACCCAGATTCCCTCCTGATAGGGAGATCGACTTCGAAATTGATGTGCTTCCCGACACCCATCCTATTTCCATTCCACCATACAGAATGGCCCCTATGAAATTGAAAGAGTTAAAGGAGCTGTTGAGGGATTTGCTTCAAAAGGGATGCATAAGGTCGAGTATCTCCCCATGAGGCACTCTAGTCTTGTTCATATGAAAGAAGGATGGTTCCCTAAGGATGTATATTGACTACAGTTAGTTGAATAAGGTGACAATCAAGAATAAGTATCCCCTTCTAAGGATAGATGACTTGTTTGATCAACTTCAAGGTGCTTATGTTTCTCTAAGATAGACCTTAGATCAGGCTATCACCAACTGAAAGTGAGAGAATGTGACATTCCGAAGATGGTTTTTCGAACATGATATGATCACTATGAATTCTTGGTGATGTTCTTTGGATTTACAAATGCACGTGCGGCCTTTATCGACCTAATGAATAAAGTATTCAGACTGTATCTTGATATGTTCGTGATCGTGTTCATCGACGACATTCTGGTGTATTTCAAAGATGAGGAGGAGCATGCCAATCATCTCAGAATCGATTTACATATGCTTAGGTATAATAAGTTATATGTGAAGTTTTCTAAGTGTGAGTTTTTGCTCAAATCCGTGGCTTTCTTAGGCCATATGGTTTCTGGAGATGGAATTCGAGTAGATACTCAAAAGATTGAGGCAGTCAAGAATTGGCAAAGACCAACCTCACTGATTGAGATAAGGAGTTTTTTGGGATTAATTGGCTATTATCGAAGGTTTGATGATGGATTTTCTTCCCTATATGCATCTTGACTAAACTGACTCAGAAGAAGGCCAAGTTTTAATGGTTTGATGAGTGTGAGAGTCATTTCTAAGAGCTGAAGATGAGATTAACTACTGCACCAGTGTTGCCCTTGTGGGACGGATAGATTTGTTATCTACTGCGATGCTTCAAGAGTGGGATTGGATGTGTGTTGATGTAGAGGGAGAAGGTTGTTGCCTATGCTTCTAGACAACTTAAGGTGCATGAGAAGAACTACCCCACTCATGACATGGAGCTTGCAGCAGTAGTGTTTTCTATTAAACTATGGTGCCACTATTTTTGTGGAGCACATGTTGATGTATTCACAGACCACAAGAGCCTGCAATACGTTTTCAGCCAGAAAGAGCTTAACTTGAGGCAGAGTAGATGGCTTGAGTTGCTCAAAGACTACGACATACATGAGCATCCTCTATGATCCAGGTAAATCTAATGTGGTTGTAGATGCTCTTAGCAGGTTTTCCATGGGAAGCACCGCCCATGTGGAGGAGGGGAAAAGAGAGTGAGCCAAAGAGTTTCATAGACTGGCACGATTAGGAATTTAATTAGATGAATCAGGCGAAGGAAGAGTTCTTATGTATAATGGGTCTGCATCATCTCTAGTAGTGGAGGTGAAGGAGAAACAAGATCAAGATCATATTTTATTGCAGATGAAGGAGGATGTGCATAAACAGAAAGTGATAGCTTTCTCCAAAGGGGGAGGTGGGGTATTAAGTTATCAAGACAGATTGTGTGTTCCTGATATTGATAATGTTTGATGGAGGATTATTTATTATAGAGGCCCACAGTTCCAGATATTCCATCCACCCAGGGTCTACCAAGATGTACCATGACTTGAGAGAAGTCTACTGGTGGAGTGGAATGAAGAAAGACATTGCTGAGTTTATTTCCAAGTGCCCAAACGGCCAACAAGTTAAGGTTGAGCACCAAAGGCTAGTGGAGTAGCTCAGAATTTTGAGATTCCAGAGTAAAATGGAAGATGATTAAAATGAACTTTCTCACAGGCTTACCGAGGTGCCGCAGACAGTATGATTCAATTTGTGATAGTTGATTGGATGACGAGATCTGCACACTTCTTATCAATCAAGACGACAGACACTACAGAGGATTATGCTCGGTTATACATAAGGATTATTGTTAGATTGCATGGATTTCCTTTGTCCATCATATCAGATAGAGGGGCTCATCTCACTGCCTAATTCTGAAAATCTTTTCAGAAAGGTTTGGGTACGAAGGTACACCTTAGTACTATTTTTCACCCGCAGATTGATTGCCAAGTAGAGCGTACTATTCAGATGCTGTAGGATATGTTAAGAGCCTACACCATTGACTTTAAAGGTAATTAGGATGACCACTTTCCTTCGATAGAGTTTGGTTACAACAACAGCTTCCATTCGAGCATTCAGATGGCCCCATATGAGGCACTTTTTGGGAGGAGTTGTAGGTCACCAATTGGATGGTTTGAGGTAGGTAAAGAAGAGTTGACTAGACCTTAATTTGTTCATAAATCTATGGAAAAGGTGAAGATCATTCAAGAAAGGTTGAGGATTGCACATAGTCAACAGAAATCCTACACAGATGTTAAAAGAAAAGACTTAGAGTTAGGGGTCGATGATTGGGTGTATTTAAAAGTGCCTCCCATGAAGGGTGTGATGAGTTCAGGAAGAAGGGGAAACTGAGTCCGAGATATATTGTACCTTATTAAACCATAAAGAAAGTGGGCAACGTGGCTTATGAGCTAGAGCTACCAGTAGAGTTGGCGGCCATCCACCTAGTCTTCCATATTTCTCTGCTCAAGAAATGTTTGGGAGATGCATAGTTGGTAGTGTCTGTCAAGAGTATTGGAGTGAAAGACAATCTGAGTTATGAGGAGATTCCTATCCAAATCCTTGATTGATAGGTTCGCAAGTTAAGAACCAAAGAGATTGCATCTGTCAAGGTATTGTGGAGGAACCAATTTGTAGAAGAAGCTACTTGGGAGGCGTAAGAGGACATGAAGGCCAAATACCCTCATTCGTTTCTGCCTGCTGATGCTGAGAAAGTCGATGGTAATGATTTCATTCTAAATCCTTGAATTCCTATTCCTTGAGTTCCCTTTTCATTCTTAGTACGATAGACGATAGAGCTCTAGAGTTTTAGTGAAGATTGATGTGACGTATTGACAACTTGATCATTTTACTTGCTGAATTTATTGATTTATTGAGTGCCTGGGTGAGATAAGAGTTGGTTGATTGTCAGAGTCCTTAGGGAGATTTGTGACTTGACCTAAATCCCTAGATTTCTCATCATTCTAGGATGAATGATCCCAAAGGGGAGATAATGTAACACCCCCTAATTCCTTCTACCTTCTCTGGAGTAGATGCATAGAGGATGCTGAGAAAAACTATTGAAAAAGGATTCACAAGGGACATTTATGGCCAATAGATAGATCTAGGACTCATAGAATAGGTCTCGTAAATCCCCAGATGACATAGTGAAATTTTTCTAAGTGTGAGGTCTATATATGAGATAATATACATCCCATAAAGTGATTCACGGCTCGTAGTTTTATTTTTGTAAATTTATGGTCAAAATATCAACTTTTCATTATCTTGAATTATAATTTAGCAGACGATTCATAGGACGTTTTACAACTTATAGAGGAGGTTTCACAACAAATTCCAGTAACTCAATTTTCAGGTCCCCTTGTTTATGAGAGGCCTTCTACGAGTTGTAGAATGGTCTATGACCCGTAGACGAATCTCATAGACTCAGACGACAATTTTAAGAGGGATATTTTTGTCGATTTTGATTTCTATTTAATTAAATCCTTAGTAATTTTAGGCTTGAATAAAGTCTTAAACAAAACCCTAGGTGTATTATTCACGATTGTTCGCACTCAAGGGCTTCTTGAGAATACTAGAGGAGGAAGAAGAGCGAGAGTTCTGTATTCTGGCATGAGGATCAACTGGAGTTGAATTATTTCTTCAATCTCCAAGTATAGAAGGCTTACCAAAAGTGTGGAACTACATTTGTTCACATGCCCCTTCCATTTACTTGAGTCAAAATTTGAAAAACAGTTGAGATCTGAGAAATTTTATTATCCTAAAACTGAAACTCCTTCATTTATTATGAATTCTCCTGATAATGTATGAAGTACTTGCTGCATTGCATAATTTCTGACATGAAATTGAGGAAAAGTTTTATACTTGATAGCATAAACCCTAAATTGCATGATTTTGTGAAATTTCATGCATGTTACTGAGTTGAGGTTGAGTTTGAGTATCTGAATTAGGTAATTTGTGTATAATTGAGTATAAGGAGCATGTTGCATTTAGTCACATGCATTGCTATTATAAGGACTCGGATTATTTTTCAAGATTTTATGTTGTTTAAGGTAGTCATAGGCCCCTTGCGTGAAGCCAAGTTCGACGGGACTTCCATTGGCTAAGTTCGATACAAATACCGATAGAAGGGCTCAACTTTAAACGGGCATATCTTTTAGCACACTTGGAACTGGGTGGTCCATGATATGTCAAATGAAATCCCTTTGAGTTATCTTTCTAACTCACTTGGTTTCACCTCATCTCGATGTCGGATGAAGGAGTTATGACTGTTTGCGTGAGACCCTCCTGTGTAGGGATGTCACACGGACAGCTTGACAGGTAGTGTTACCTTGGATGGGCCGTTTGGATGTATTGGGGCTGGAAAAGGCCATTTTTGGCCTAAAATAGGAAGCCCTTTGAGTTAGCTTCGCAACGCATTTGGTTTCACCTCATTCTGATGTCGGATGAAGGAGTTTCGATCGTTTTCGTGAGACCCTCTTGTGCAATGGTGTCAAACAGACAGCTAGACAGGCAGTGATGCCTTTGACGGGCTATTTGGGTTAGCTGGGACTGGAAAAGGTCATTTTTGGCCTAAGGAATGTGACACGGCCAGTGGCACGGGCCGTGTGGCTTGCACTGACCGTGTGGAGGGTCGTGAAGTATGCAAATGAGACAAGGTTGACATGAGGGGGAGTTTTGTGGCTAAGTGTTGTGCCACAGCCATCTTCACGGGCTGTGGCATTCTTGAAGAACCGTCTGGCCAGGTATGGAGCCTACTGCTCCCAATTTTCCCACCAAGTATGGTTGAACGGACCACTACAAGGTCCGTGTAACACCACACGATCTGTGAAAGTGGCTGTCAAAGTGACGTCGACGCTAACTTTTTCTCAAGTATTCCAATACGTATTTTGAGGCTAAGTCTTGTTCCATGGGCACTCCACAGGACTCGTGGAGTGCCACACGGCCAGTCAAACCTCCAGTGATGGCACACTTTGTCAAAATTTTCATCCGATCATTAATGGAGTTTTCATAAATTTTAATTGTTGTGTGTGTATGTGCGTGTGTGTGCATAAACATATATCAATTTTGTATAGATAGTTATGCAATGTATCAACTTGTATAAATTATGTGTAAGTATGTATAAATATTATATAAATAGTATGTAAATGTGTATTAATATTGTACAAATTGTATATAAATGTGTGTCGATATTATATAAATAGATATGTAATGTATTACCATTAAATAAATAGTGCATAATCGTGTATTAATATTGTATAAATAATTATGTAATGTATCGATATCAATATTTATTTGACTATCATGCATTATCACCTTAATTAAACAAAGAATAACAAGAAATAATAAAATTACATAATTTTTTTCGAGAAGAAGTGAACAATTATAAAAGGAGAAAAAACTTTTAAAAAGGAGCAAAAAAATTTGAACATTGAATCTTACATATATATTACTTTAACATAGCGCCAAAAAAAAAAAGGCTCTAGTTTTTTCTTTA
>JAABOM020059458.1:0-12791 GCA_011800125.2 Solanum clarkiae
TTCATATATATTTTAGGTTGGTTAGGAATAAGTTCCAAATGATTTCACTTGAAACTGGAGTTGTTTGAAAAATTTTGGCTTGTGAGGGAGCATAGGCGCAATGCAGACCTGCTCCGTCATAGGTCATTTTTACGCTAAGTTCAATTTATATATAATAAAGGAGAATAGTTTGCAATGTGGTTAAGCCAAGTGACAAGCTATTGAAAGGTTACTTGATAATTTTAGGACAATAAAAATAATAAATACGGTAATTAAATCTTTTAATTAAGAAATTAAAAATAATTGAATCAGCAAATACATTAGACTTTTAAAAATAAAAGTAAAAAGAGAAAAGAAAATAAGAAATAGAGGAATATACTTAAAATGTTGTGTATATAAATGGTAAAAATCAAAATATAATTTTGAATTCAATATTACCATGTATATACATGATAAAAATCATGTACAGATATAATATTACCGTGCATATAAGAAAAATATTTTTTAAAATTGAGAAAATACGTAAATATCAATATTGGACTAAAAAAGATGTCACATCATATTTTCTGCTTTAGTTTTATTATTACATATAAATGTAAATCTTTAGTAAAAGAAATGATCTAAAACTTTAAAAATAATGACAAATCAAATTCTGTAAAAATATGTGTACGATTTAGCATTAAGTAACTTAAATTTAAACTCAACATTTTATATATTGAAATAAAAAATAAGAAAAGACAATTGCTTATTATGTGTAACACACACAATAATAAAAACAAATTGAGCACCGACAAACTAGGAAAAACAATTAAAACATAGTAGAAAGAATATATGAAGAGTAGGGGAAGAGGGCTGCAAAAATAATTTTTTAGAAATATAATGAAATAAGTAGATGATACACATATTATTTGTCAATAAATTTTATAAATTAAAAAGATGTGAACATAAAATAGATTTGTTTTATATCAATAAGAATAGAACTTGATAATTATATTATGCTAAGTGATAAGTTAATAAAAGTCAATATTAACAATTTAAAACATGTTACATTATCTTTATTTATACATATTTGATTATGAGGGATTGAGGGTGGGGCGGGGTGGCGGTGCGGTGGAGTGTAGGGAGAGACGAGATATGTTTCATTAAGAAATAATATGATAGTTGAACATTTTAAAATATAATTTCTTTCAACATGTCCGATAAGATATCACAAGTAATAATATAATATAAAATACTTATAAATAATAATTTACTATTATCCGCGCATCGCACAAGTACATATACTAGTTAACTTAATAAGTATATAGATATAGAGAGATGAAAAAAGACCAAAAAATAGAATTAGAGAAAAGAAAAAGAAAAAGAGAAGAAAAGAAAAGATAAAATAAAGGGAGGGAAAAATAGAAGTTAAAACAAAAATGAAAACGAAAAAGTGTAAAAGAAATGAGAAAAGGACCCCAACAAAAAAAAACAAAAGAGAAGAGAAGAGAAGAGAGAGAAAAATAATAAATAAAAGGGAAATAAAGAATGATATTTTTCTTTTGTTTTAAAAAAAGAAGTTGAAAGGTAATTGAGCATGAAAAGTTATTTAAAAAATAGCAATCGAGAGGTAAAAATGTACTCTCATTCAACTTAAAGTGGAAGAATGATATTTCTATAAGACTTCTCTAATAAGGGATAAAAAATCAAGATCACTACATTTGAGGGACATTTGGGGTATTTCTTGCCCCTGCATCAAGCAAAAAGTTATTCACTTGATATATCCCATTGCAGAATAATATATGCCAAAATTGACAATGGACAATTGACCAAACTTTCTTTTGATCTTTAGCTTTTGCACAATATTGTTTAACCTTTCAAATCCATACATGTCCAAAACACACACTCTTACTACAAAAGATCATCCATCTAAAACAAGCTTTAAGATTTTTCAAAAATGATTACATCAGTTGCACTACTTTGATCAATGTCAAGAGAACATGTAACCAAATCTAGTTTTGCTTCAATAGTACAATAGGAAAAAACACTAAAAAGCACCAATAGCAAACTACATGAGCTTGCTATCCTTCAAACTTTTTCTTCATCTTCACTTGGATTTATATGAAAAGCACAAATTGTAACCTGTAAGGACACCAAATTACTTATCATGCATGATTTCATGATAATACTAATTACATAAAACATGAAAAAAGAATAACCTTGACGTCCTCCGCTGCAATCAGACGATCAATAACTAGACCTCCAAATAACATCACAATTCGAACCAGCACACGATAGTTTCAATGGTCCAGACTGCTGCACTTGACCATCTTCAGATATAATATGTACCACCAAGATTTATTATTGTATATAAATCCTGTAGTATGACGTGTACAATTATAATAATATAAGTATCTTTGAAGCATCCATTATAGGTAAATTTCGGTATCTCATGTTTATAGAGAATAAAGTGAATAAGATAATCAGGTACCTTATCAGAAGCTGGTGAATTTTCTATATTCAATATTTTTGGGTGAAACACAACACCAAAAGCTGAGATAATCTTTGCCCATCCATGTGTAACCATTTGAATTTTTGAAATTCTTAATTATATTCTGAAAATAAGTCAGAACTTTTTCTCTAATATCCTGAAAGGTAAATGGAATTTTGTAAGTGCACTTTCACTGTCTCCTACTTACAACTTGCTTACTTTTATTGAAAAATCTATTACTTAATAAAAGAAAATGGAGGGCATGCAGGAAGTATAAGAAGTTCAATAATTGCCAAGAGTCTTTTAATAATTCAGGAGTTATATATCTAATGAAACAAACTCGAATGAAATTGGGGATGAATTACATGAAAAGGACAATCAGAAAATTACGGAGGCATCAAAACTAAAGAAACCATATAAATAGTAATATTAAAGAACAAAATACAGGATAAAACAAGAACGATTTTCAATTTCAAATGAATATGAACATTGGAGAAGTACAAAAATATGACCTGTCCTAGACGGATAATCAGGATATTCCAATGTGTTGCTTCATCATTTTTTTCTTCAAGAATACATGTAATAAGAGTGCGATGCTTTAGAATTTATATATGAATTATTCTATGAATATTAAATGCATAACATAAATGTTGAATTGACAGGAGCATTGAATATGTTATACATATTTAGGAACATCAATGACAAATATGCAAACATCTCTAATAAAATGTTTCATCAGAACCATGATCTGGATAGTACAAAATCATTACTAGTCTCTCTAACAAAAGTACAACATTAGATTGTAAAGCAAAAAGGTATGGTAAGTTGAGAGTTTTAAGATCTATAACAAGTAATTATCTTTATTTATTATGAATCTTGTAAAGAGGGGAGGTCATAAGCGTCTATACCATAAAATTGATTTTCAAAACTTACTGGACTAGGAATTTTGCTACCTTAGGACCATTATCATCGTTCAAGAGAGTATATGTTGAATAAAATTTGTATATTCAACTTTTCTTTAATTAATTTTTATTTTATTTTATTTTCATCGGGATAAAGGGTATGAGAGAGAGTACAAATTCACATACAATGAAAAAGGATAGAGTTTACAAGTTAAGAAAAAGGATTAGATCTCAAGAAATCTTGATAGAAAAAAAAGGAGATAGGATCATTCTCCATTATTCTTTTCTTTCCCTTTTAAAGGTTTTGTAAAATCTAAAGATTAAGATTCCTGTGTAACAAACCTCAGGAAAAAACATCAAAATCAACAAATATACAACCAAATAAAAATTAGACAGTCAGTACCATTGACATGAGATTTCTTATTTTCAGGTTGTTGAGGCCTTCCAAATCTTGACAACGAAGGGGCTGGAAGGGCACACACCCATGAATAATTCTCACTCTTAGTAGTTTCTGCATCATCTTCCATTTTTACTTGTTCTTTAGGTTTATTTGATTTGAAGAAATTTTGGAAATAATAAAAGATATATATAGTCTTAGAGGGTTTTGAGAGGACAATCTAGACTAGATTATACACACTGAAAGATAATAAACTTATTTTCAAACTATAATTAATTTTTCTGAGTAAGCACATAATTCTAATAAACTCCAAATTGAAAAATGTTTAACTACTCTTTACAGACATAATCCTACTCATATACTAACAAAGCACAATTCAAACTTTAGAATTCAGTGGATCATGTTTGATCAACATGGTGGTATCCAAATCAAAAGATAGACTCTCCTTGCCGTCAATCTCCAACAAACTACTACTAAGATTAAAAGAAAACAAGAAAGATGCATCTAATCAAGGGCTATAGTGACATCTTAATAAGATTTATGCTTCTATTATTTAAACATTCTGATCACGTTTAGATTATACATTGTCACGATCTGGTCCTGGTCATGGTGGCGCTTGCTAGGTCCCACCTACAGGCAAGCCAATACCTAACCCCCAGGGTACCTATCCTAACTTTCTAGTCTAAACCATAACCAATATGACAATATACATATTCGAAACCTACCCAAAACTTGAAATTCGAGTATACAGAGCTATAATAGACACAATATATTTATTTAATTATTTATTTATATAACCATAATGATATAAAAAATCAGAGTGCCTTTACAAATATATAACACTATCATACAAGGCTAATGTCTGGAGACAAAAGGCGACCATCAATAGAAAGGAGACTGCGAAGAAGCTAGAGATGTCGTTGCTCACCAAAAGTCTACTAAGTACTCCCAAAGTTCCCCAACTCAGCTATCACGATCCGTACCTGAACCAGTACCATGGGAAGATGCAAAAGTAGGGGTGAGTACCAGAAAAAGTACCTAGTAGGCATCATCAACTGACCGAGTGAAACCGTAAACATTTATATAGCCCAAATATAAAGAGAACTATAGTAGTGTAGCAAAACGAACTTAGATCATGGCATAGACATGTTTGGAAACCATCAAACCACCACTGAGCCAACCAAGGAGATGAAGAATGGTAACTGAACCAACCCAAGTGATGACCATGATAACCTGAACCAACTCAAGTGATGAACATCGAACCACTGACGAAAACTACGTAGGCTCATTCTACAATGGCCCCCAATTGAAGTAAAGTGTTGTACGCGAGCACAAAGCCCAAGTATCTATGCCTTTACTCCAAGTAGGCCCTCATAAGTCCAGAAGGTACACCTTTGCACAATAATAATGTCGACAAAAAATCTTAAACTCCCTTAGAACCATCACAGAATCCCATAGAACCATCATAGAACTCAGCTCTCCACATCATCAGAATAAGAGTCAGTTGTACGTAGGTATAAGGCCCTAGTATCTAAGCCTGAATGCCCCTTGAGCTTCCATAAGCCCAAGAGGTACACCCATGCACAATTAGGGTGTGAATAGGTGAGTGGATCCATGGGTAAGTAATCACGGGGCTTCGACCTAACCATCATAAGTCAATCGGGTCGTTGACCCTATGCCGTCACGTGGCACCTGATCCATAGTCCTCTGACTTGGCCTTCGATCGAGCAGTCAGCCAGGGCAAAATGGTTAATATAATGGTGGGACATATCCCCCACGAGAGAAAGAATCCCCTTAACACAATCAGCCAACAGTATAACAACGAGATGTGTCCATCAATGGGAGAAAGAATCCCCCTTGTATAAACAATAGTGTCTCATATCAGGATGTCAATCACGGGGCCCAACCCCACAGAATATCAATCACGGGGCCTAGCTCCACGAAATATCAATCAGGGTCCTCAACCCAAATCTTAGTCGACGCTCGATCTGCAGAATCGTTATCCATTACCTGGCGCTGCAACCACCAAAACTCGAAACAAGAGGCGCGTAACTCGTGAACTCGGATACTTGGACATGGTCATCGGTAATCGAACAACAATGGGAAACTTCATCTAAGACTCGAGTTATCAATCATTCACTCACTCAACCAATCTATTTGAATCTAGAACTCCAAGGTCATATTGTTCCCAAAGTGAACATAAGCAACGATAATTGCATTGTGCCCAGAGTGAATGTGCAACAACACTCTCAACATAGATATCCCACAATCTCAATCCAACCCACATAATCGCAATCACCACCCCTCTTAGATACATCAGATACCCCAACATCAGATGAAACGAGCCAACGCACAATAACTGTCAGCAATATACCAAAGTATATATATCATAGATCACTGTAGAATCATGTATCATCAAGGACAGGTATATCACAACCTTGTTAATCACAAGTGACCAGAATAAACATAGACCATTATGGAAAATCATAAACATCCCGGACACTCAAACCCAATCGAGTCATGTCTATACCAGAGTCAACCCGCAGTATGACCTATAATCAATGCACAATCAGTCTCCTGGTCATCATATTTCAGTAGCAAGAGGCTATACACATTCATACAGGTATGAGTCAAGTCAGAATACATGCTTATCTCAGGGCACTAGCACATATTCTACCCTTCCCAGGCTCCTTATATGTGTAAAATAACTCATAGGGCAGCATCAACATTATCTAAACTAAGGCCCAAGAGGCTAGATAAATGGAAGGATGTCATCTACCCAACATCATATCGAAACTCAACTGCTATCAAGGATTTCGCCCAAGGCAACCATGTGCTTGCGCACTGATAATGTGCCATTTATTAAACAGGATGCTAGTTTCCAGGACTACCCACATAACTAGTGTTTCATCATAGATAAACCCAGAAAGCACGTAGGATATAGCCTACACCTAGCTACCAAGGTCACACTCCCGTTTCTAACTTGCGAGTGGCTTAGTAGCAACGCCTCTCATATCATCAAATGCAAGGATCCCCTAGGGGTGCACTATACCTATCCCTAGAACATGGTGTGTCTCTCTAGTCACTAACTAATGGCACAAATACATAAAAAATAACATCAATATATAGGATCATATAAACTATAGGGCAACACAGAATCATGTTTAATGAGGAAATTCTATCCGAAGTAGTCAGAAAAGATAACGATAACCGTAGCCAACATCACGCATATCCACACCAACCAGACATAGATACTAGATTCAGCGCACAAGGTAGCATGTAACCATAGATCAATCTCGATAGCTCGTATATTCTGGTAGCCTCAAGTCACACATACATACAAGCAAGAGTCAAGCTCAATGTACATACCTGTAACATGTTCACAACTCCAGCAACTCCTTTCAGGCTCTTTTGTAGTTATATAATGTAAGAACTCAGGTAATATAGTAGCTACTCCAAAAATCCCTTAATAGAATAACTACCATCCTATAACATATACCCCACAACTCGGGGTGATGTAGACTCAGGGTGATAGACTCGGACCCTAGAAGATCGAGAAAAAGCCAAATTTGTAGCTATAGATTTGGGGTGATGTAGGGATCATTTTACAGACATTGGTTTGGCATATGATCCATTTTAGGGTCCATTGTCTTGGTCTTTTCTTAGTTTTCTAGGGTTTATTCTAGGACAGATTTTATGTGTAGACTCAGGGTGACATAGGACCATTTTTAGGGATTTATTCGAGATTTTAGGCGTGGGCCCTATTTTTCCTGTTTTAGGCTCGATTAACGTATTTTCGCCCATTCAAGTTTTATCCCCAATTCTATTGTATTGACCTTATAGATTTTATTTTAACGGCTGAGCAGCATTGGAAAGTGATTCAGAGAGGCAAACTTGGCTGGATTGACTAGAGCAAGAGACATCGGATGCCAGGTAGGTTAGGCTTTCACTAAACCCTAGACTGAGCTAAAATGTTTGCATATTTGAGTTGGAATATCTATAAATATATTTTTATGGATTGAGTTGTGTATTATATCTTGTATACGACTTGATATGATCTGTGTTTTATATATATATATATATATATATATATATGTATGTATGTATATTATGGAATGATAATTATTGTATCGAGGGTTGTGTTGGTTGTAGCTGCTACATTACATGAGTTCTTGCATTATATGCTACAAAAGGGCCTGAAAGGATTGCTAGAGCCATGAATATGTGATAGGTATGTACATTAATCTTGAATCTCGATTATATGTGTGTATGGTCTGAGGCTACCGAAATACACTAGCTATTGAGGTTGACATGTGATTACATGCTACCCTATGTATTGAATATAGTATTTATATCTGGTTGGTATGTATATGCATGATGTGGCTACGATTATCTTTATCTTTTCTCAGCACTTCTGGTATAATTTCCTGATTAAATATGATTCTGTATTGCCCTGTGGTTTATATGATCTTGAATACTGCTGTTATCTGTTATGTACTTATGCCACTGGTTAGTGACTGGAGAGACACACCATGCTCTGGGGATGGGTATAGTGCATCCCTAAGGGAGCCTTACATTTGGTGGTCTGAGAGGTGTTGCTACTAAGCCACTGGTGGGTTAGAGACGAGAATGTGACCCTAGTAGATAGGTGCATGCTATATCCTATGTGCTTCCCAAGGTTATCTATGTCAATTCACTAACTATGTAGGTTAGTCTTTGGAACTAGCATCATGTTTGAAGAAGGGCACATTATCGGTAGACAGGCACATGGTTGCCTTGGGCGAAATCCTTGATAACAACTGGGTTTCGATATGATTTTGGGTAGGTGACATCCCTTCGTTTATCTAGCCTCTTAGGTTTTAGCTTAGGTTATACCGACGCTGTCCTATGAGTTGCTTTACACAGATAAAGGGCTTGGGAAGGGCCAAATATGGGCTAGTGCCCTGAGACAAACATGTATACTGAATTGACTCATACCTATATGGATGTGTACAACCTATTTTTACTGAGATATGATGACCAGTAGACTGTGCATTGATTATATGTCGTACTGCGATTTGACTATGGTATAGATACGACTCGATTGGGTTTGGGTATCCTAGATATTTATGATTTTCCATAATGGTCTATGTTTACTTTGGTCATTTATGATTAATGAGGTTATGGTATACTTGCCTTAGTGAAACATGATTATACAATGATTTGTGACATATATACTTTGGTGTATTACTGACAGTTGTTGTGCATTTGTTCATTTCAACTGATGCCGGGGTATCTGTTGTATTTGAGAGAGATGGTGATTGTAATGACGTGGGTTGTATTGAGACTGTGGGATACCTAGGTTGAGAGTGTCATCGCTTACATTCACTCTGGGCACGAAGCGATTACCGTCGCCTACGTTCACTCTTGGCACGATATGACTTTGGAGTTTTAGATCCGAATAGATTGGTTGAGTGAGTGATTGATTGATACTTTGAGCCCCAAATGACTTTTCCCATTGTTGTTCGAGCATCAGTGGCCATGTTCGAGTATATGAGTTCACGAGTTACATACCTTATGTTTTGAGTTCTAATGGTCGCGCCTGAGCACTGGGCGATGTATACCAATTCTACGGACCGAGTGCCGACTGAGATTTGGGTCAAGGACCCTGATTGATATTTCATAGGGCTGGGCCTTGTGATTGATATTCTATGGGGCTGGGCCCCGTGATTGACATCCTGAGATAAGATACTATTGTTTATGCGAGGGGGATTCTTTCTCCCACGAGGGATACATCTCATCGTCATACAGTTGGCTGATTGTGTTAGGGGTATTTTTTCTCTCACAAGGGATACGTCCCACCATTATGTTGAGTGTTAGACTATCTGGCCACATTCTGACTGCTCGACCGAAGGCCAAGTCAGAGGACTATGAATCGGGTGCCATGTTTCGGCATTGGGTTGAGGACCCAGTTGACTTATGATGGTTGGGACAAGGCCCCATGATTACTTACCCGTGGATCCACTCACTTATTCACACCCTGATTCTGTGTGGGTGTACCTCTTGGACTTATGGGGGCTCAAGGGGCATTCAAGCTTAGATACTAGGGGCTTACACCAACGTACAATTGACTCTTATTCTGATGATGTCGAGAGCTGGGTTCTGTGATGGTTTTATGGGATTTTATTATGGTTCTATGGGATTTTGTGATGGTTCTGAGAGAGTTTATGATTTTCTGTCGACATTATTATTGTGCGCGGTTGTACCTTCTGGGCTTATGAGGGCCCAGTTGAAGTAAAGGCATATCTCAATTGGAGGCTGCTATAGTATGAGCTTATGCAGTTTTCATCAGTAGTATCGATGTTTATCACTTGGGTTGGTTCAGGTTATCATGGTCATCACTTGGGTTAGTTCACTTTCCATTGTTCATCTTTTTGGTTGTCTCAGTGGTAGTGTTAGGGTTTCCAAACATGCCTACGCCATCATGTGAGTCCGTTTTGCTACACTACTACAGTTCTCTTTATATTTGGGCTATATATATGTTTACTACTTCACTCGGTCGTCCGATGATGTCTACTGGGTACCTATTTTGGTACTCACCGCTACTTCTACAGCTTCCCATTGTGCAGGTTCAGGTATGGACCGTGATAGCTAAGTTGGGGAACTTTGGGAGTGCCCAGGAGGCTTTTGGTGAGCACCAGCAGATCTGGCTTCTTTGCAGTCTCCTTGTTTATGGTTGTCTTTTTTCTCTAGACATTGGACTTGTATGGTAGTATTATGTATTTGTAAAGGCACTCTAATTTTGTATATCATTATGGTTAGTGATATATATATGTCCTTGTGTCTATTGTAGCTCTGTACAGTTGACTTCCAGGTTCTAGGTAGGTTTCGATTATGTATATTGTCATATTAATTATGGTTTAGACTAGAAAGTTAGGACATGTACCCTGGGGGTTGGGTAATTGACTTTTCTGTAGATGGGATCTAGCAAGCACCATCATGATCAGAATTAGGTCGTGATAGTGTATAATCTAAACGTGATCAGAATGTTTGAACAATAGAAGCAGAAATCTTATTAAGATGTCATTATTGTCCTTGATTAGATGCATCTTTCTTGTTTTCTTTTAATCTTAGTAGTATTTTGTTGGAGATTGAAGGCAATAAGAGTCGAGCTTTTGATTTGGGTACCACTATGTAGATCAAACATGATCCATTGGATTCTAAAATTTTAATTGTGCTTTGTTAGTATGTATGAGTAGGATTATGTCTGTAAAGAGTAGTCAAACATTTCTCAATTTGGAGTTTATTAGAATTATGTGCTTAGTCGGAAAAATTAATTAAGTTTGAAAATAAGTAAATTACATTTATTACCTTTCAGTGTGTATAATCTAGTCTAGATTTCCCTCACAAACCCCTCTAAGACTATATATATCTTTTATTCTTTGTAAAATTGCTTCAAATCAAATAAACCTAAAGAACAAGTAAAAAGTTGAAGATGATATAGAAACTACTAAGAGTGAGAATTATTCTTGGGTGCTTGCCCTTCTAGCCCCTTCGTTGTCAAGGTCTGTAAGGCCTCAACAACCTAAAAAGAAGAAACCTCGTGTCAATGGTACTGACTGTCTAATTTTTATTTGGTTTTATATTTGTTGATTTTGATGTTTTTTCCTTAGGTTTCTTTCACAGGAATCTTAATCTGTAGATTTTACAAAACCTTTAAAAGGGAAAGAAAAGGATAATGGAGAATGATTCTCCCTCTTTCTCTCTCTTTTTTTTTTCTATCTAGATTTCTTGAGCCCTTTTCTTAACTTGTGAACTCTATCCTTTTTTTTTTACGTGAACATGTACTTTCTCTCATTCCCTTTATCCCGATGAAAATAAAACAAAATAAAAATCAATAAAAAGAAAGCTGAATATATAAATGTTATTCAACATATACTCTCTTGAACGATGATCGTAACCATAATGGTCCTAAGGTAGCAAAATTTCTAGTCCAGTAAGTTTCGAAAATCAATTTTATGGTATAGACGCTTATGACCTCCCCTCTATGCAAGATTCATAACAAATAAAGATAATTACTTGTTATGGATCTTAAAACTCTCAACTTACCATACCTTTTTGCTTTATAATCTAATGCTATACTTTTGTTGGAGAGACTAGTAATGATTTTGTGCTATCCAGATCATGATTCTGATGAGACATTTCATTAGAGATATTTGCATATTTGACATTGATGTTCCTAGATGCGTATAACATATTCAATGTTCCTGTCAATTCAATATTTATTTTATGCATCTAATATTCATAGAATAATCCATGTATAAATTCTAAAACATAACATTCTTATTACATGTATTCTTGCAGAAAAAAATGATGAAGCAACACTTTGGGATATCCTGATTATCGGTCGAGGACAGGTCGTATTTTTGTACTTCTTCAATGTTCATATTCTTCTGAACTTGAAAATCGTTCTTGTTCTATCCTGTATTTTTTTCTTTAATATTACTATTTATATGGTATCTTTAGTTTTGGTGCCTCCGTAATTTTCTGATTATCCTTTTCATGTAATTTATCCCCAATTTCATTCAAGTTTTCTTCATTAGATATATAACTCCTGAACTATTAAAGAGACTATTGGCAATTATTGATCTTCGTATACTTCCTTTATGCTTTTCATTTTCTTTTATTAAGTAATAGATTTTTCAATAAAAGTAAGCAAGTTGTAGATTGGAGGTGGTAAAAGTGCACTTAAGAAATTCCATTTACCTTTCAGGATATTGGAGAAGAAGTTCTGACTTATTTTCAGAATATAATCAAGAGTTTTTAAAACTTCAAATGGTTGTACATGGGTGGGCAAGATTATCTCAGCTTTTGGTGTTATTTTTCACCCAAAAATATTAAATACAGAAAATTCACCAGCTTCTGGTAAGGTACCTGATTATCTTATTTAGTTTATTCTCTATAAACATGAGATACTGAAATTTTCCTATAATGGAAGCTTCAAAGTTAAGATTTATATTATTATTATTATTATAATCATTATTATTATTATTATTATTATTAT
>JAABOM020059459.1:0-48304 GCA_011800125.2 Solanum clarkiae
GTTCCTCATATCAAATTATTGACTCTAGAGATATAGTAATATGGAGAAGACAAAATTGTTTCAAGCACCGACAGAATTGGAAGCGCCCCTTCTTTCAAAGAGAGGAGGACGGGTTATTAATGTTTTGAAAATTGGACACCCTCAAATTTTTGAGATTGTTTATTACCATTGCAACCTTGCATATGATTATAAGGAGGCAAGTTGATGCTTGAAGCATGACATGTGAGTCTATGAGATTGTGTATGTAATGTCATATGTGTGTGAGCCTATTTTCTCATATTTATGCATTGTGTACTAACTCAGAACTTGCCTTGTTACTCAAAGATTGGAACGGAGATATGGTTGATTAGGAAAGGATCTTATTCCATTATTCTTTTAATGAGTCCACTTTTGCGTAAATGACCTACCAATTGTAGTAATTTAACTCTTATTCCAAATGTTTGAGCTTTACATGTACCTTTACATGTACCTGTTCTTTTTTTATACCTAGCTAGCCTAGCCTTGGTTTGTGAAATACCTTGATATCAAAGCCCTGGTCTATCCTTGAACATATGAACTTTGATTGAGGAAAAAAGCCTAAGTTGAGGGTGGCTACCAAAGGTGGCCCTGGTAAAGGGAATAGATATTGTGTACTTTACCTCAGCCTAAAAGCCTAAGTTGAGGGTGACCTTTGTTGTGGTAAAGTAATGAAAATGAGATGGTTAGTTGGGAAATAAGGAAAGAAGAGAAAAACCATGTGTCGGGTGAGAGAAAAAGAAAGAAAAGTCGCCTTGAATTAGCAAAATGAGTCCAAAATTAAGGCACAATTGAAATAGGAAAAGAAAGCACCCGGAAAAGCTTGAAAAGGAAGAAAAGGGAGGGTATAATGAAAATGATTAAGTTATGAAGGTGAGAGTGTTGAAAAACGTGGTTCAAGAATAGTTTTAAGTCACGACTTACCTAAAATGCCATGCTAAAGCCTCATGAGCCAACGTTACAAGCCTATTTAAGTCCTAAAATGATCCAAATCCAACTTGTCAATAGTCCGGAGTTTGAGTTTAGGGGAAAGCCTATGATGTTAGTCATTATGCATGAGTTTCGTTTGTGAGAGTGAGAATGCTTGCACAGTCCCTCAACCTTGAATGCATTTTGAGTGAGATAGAAGGACTTCTTTTCTGTGAGGGCATTTGCATTGGTTGATTGATATATGACTCGTTCAGTGATTGTGCATTGTTGATACTCCTTCCCTTATCATAGTT
Source organism: Solanum clarkiae (assembly GCA_011800125.2). NCBI lineage: Eukaryota > Viridiplantae > Streptophyta > Magnoliopsida > Solanales > Solanaceae > Solanum > Solanum clarkiae. Next base: position 1,239 of record JAABOM020059459.1, read on the forward strand.
GGATTGCCGGATGTATCATTGTGTTTTGATTTGCTTGGTAGCTTTGCAATCAGGTTTTGAAAATGAGAGTTGGGTACTTGAATTGGAGTTAAGTGATATATATGTTATTTGAGTAGTTGCTATGTGTTTCTCATTGTCTACTTAGATCGAGTTGTCTCTTGAGGACAAGCAATAGTTCTAAGTTGAGGGTGTTGATGTGCTGTCAAAATACAACACATTTGATGCCTAAAAAAAGGGATTTTGCAAGTTCTTAATGCAACATTTTATGGTTTTTATGTACTTTTGTGTTGGTTGTGCAGAAAATACAGGTTAGCATGATTTTGGAAAGAAAAGTGCAGATTTTGATCAAGTTAGGTCCTACAAGCCACCCTACAAGTCATAGCTTATGTTATGAGTCGTAGGATGCCTTTCGTAGCGGGTTCCAAAGAGCAAAATAAAAAATTTGAGAAGTTGAGGTCCATCATACGAGGCCACCCTACGAGTCGTAGGTCTCACTACGACTTGAATAGGTGGGTTCATAGCAAGAAACAGTGAGCCAAAAGTTTGGTCCAAGAACTACAGGCCTAGACTACGAGAGGAGCATACAAGTCGCAACCCAAGCAATGACTCATAACAGTGGGTCATATCATTCAAGTCCAAAATTCCAGATGCTGACTATGAGACCCCGATAATGACTCGTAGGTCAACCTATGAGTCATATCTACGAGACCTAATTGCTGCCAACTATTTTTCTATTTAATTTTTAGGGTGATATTGTAAATAGTATAAATACTTAATGTTAGGGTTTTAGCACCAGACATTGTACATTTTGAGATTCCAAAACTTTGAATATTCGCTCTTGAATATTCTTGGAACATTTCTAGGATTTAGTGTAGATTTCAATTTTTAATTGGAAGACCCACTTTGGGGGGATTGGAAAATTACATTGTATTCATTTGGCATTAATCCAAGCTTGTGGTTTTTAACTTGAAGGTGTCTTTGTTCTTCATTGTTTTAGGTAATCTCTCAACTATGTCTCTCTTGTTCGTTGTTGTTGATTTTTCCTTAGCCATGAGTAGCTAAGAACCCATAACTTAGGGTTGTGGCAACCATGAGCAGTTGACTTGAAATAACCTAGACTTTGTGCATTTCTTTGATGGAGTTTTTGCATGTATTGTTTATTTCCCTTTGCTTTGATTGTTGTTTGGTGGTGTCCAACACCAAACCCTGCCTACTATCACAATCCCGACCAAGGTAGTGATGAATAGGAAAAGGGAAGTAGATGACAGGATCCGATTGATATGTTCTCATCTAATCAACCAAACCTAACCAAGGGGAGGTTGACTATGACAATGGGTAACAGTTAGTTGGCAAACCATGGTTGTCGATCAAGTGCCATGGTGAAATTTGACCTTCACCTTCACAAGAGGGATAGAAGAACCTAAGTTATCGTTCTACATGCGAATTCCTAATTAGAGTTATGTTATCTAGGGTAATTGAGTCAACGAATCATGGGGTACATAATTATCAAGTTGTCCCTCAATGTGATCATCTTCTTGCATAATTAGTGTAGAGTGTGTTTTTGTTCTTCCATTTGAATTACAACCCCCCCATTTTAGAGAACATAATGATCAACACTTGAAATTATTAAAAGTGGGTCAACATAGTTAAGCCCCGTATTCCCTGTGGATTCGACCCTAACATTCAGTTAGGTTTATTGACTACGACTGCTTTACTATTGGAGTGTGAACATCAGCTAGTTCGATGCTTTGGAAGATAAGCTTTAGGGAGTTCTCAACTCCAGGGACGCTAGCTACGCTACTCTTACTTTTGATATCTCTTTATGTTGAACACTTGATACTATGTGGGTGAGCCCGGAAAGTGTCTTGGCCCTCGCTCTTATCTATGTTTAAAAGTGTTCTTTGAATAGTTGATTTATTTATGTTTTGAGCTTGAATCTTGAGTATTTTATTGCTATCAAGGACTTCCCTTAGTTTTGCTTCCGTTTTTCATTATCTCTTCCTGTTGTTTACTTTGCTTGTGCGACCAAGGATGTGTGATTGATATGCTAAGAGGCTTGTTTGGGTCCCTTCGTGCCCCCATTCGTTGTGTCATATTTAGGCCTTAGCTTGGGTCATGACAAACTTGGTATCAGAGCACTAGGTTGTTAATGGTCCTCGGAATCCGACATACCGCGTCGATTAGAGTCATATTCATAGTTTTGAATTGCACCACCAACTATGAGTGAGAGGCTATGAGGCATTTTAGGAAATATTTCTCTGCTTCATGATCTATGTTGTGCTTAAGAAGTAAGGCAATGCTTTTACTCTAACGAATGTACTTTGCTATTCTAGATCATGTCTATTCCAAGAGGAAAATTAAGGACAACCCGTTCACCCAAGGAGCAACCGGCCCCTCCCGCTTCTCTAGCTCCTCAAGATAGGGGAGTGGACCGTGATGAGTTCCGAGACGCTATCACCATGTTGGCTCATGCTATGACCAACCAAATCAACTAAGAGGCCCAAGCTCCTCATGCACCAACTTTAGCCTCAAGGGTGAGGGATTTTACTAGAATAAACCCACCAGAGTTCCATGGTTCTAAGGTGAATGAAGTTCCTCAAGAATTCATTAATGAGGTGTATAAGATGCTATACGTTATGGAGGTTAATTTGGCAGAAAAAACAGAGAGCGGCCTACCAACTCAAAGGGGTGGCTCAAATTTGGTTCACTCAATGGAAGATGGAGAAGGGGAATGATATTGCTATCCGTTGGGAAGAGTTCAAACAACATTTCTCAACCGGTTCTTTCCTATGAAGCTAAGGGAGGCGAAGATGATGGAATTTATGAATCTAAAGCAAGGGTCTATGAGTGTGAGGGAGTATGCCCTCAAACTCTCAAAGTATGCTCCATAATTGGTTGCCAAGCCATGGTCAAGGATGAATACATTTGAGTCTGGTGTATAGGACTTGGTTAATGAGAAGTGTCGTACTGCCATGCCTATAGGTGATATGGATTTGTCTCGCCTCATGACATATGACGAATAACTAAAAGGTGAAATGCTTAAAAAAAGAAGAAGTGGTGAGTCTAAGAAGGCTCGTTTTGAAGGTGGCTTCCAAAATTCCATTGGCAGTCGGTTTCCTTAAGGCCACAAGTTCAAAGGCCAAAGGTCCCCCAATGCTTCTAATAGGAGGTTAGCTAATGACAACCTATATGCCAAAGGTGTGGTAGGAGTCATAATGGACCATGTTTGAAGCATACTAATGCTTGCTATGGTTGTGCTAAGGTGGGTCTTAAGGTGACTGATTGTCCATGTGCTCAAAACAAAGGTAGAGATAGTCGTCGACAAGGCCAAGGTGCAAATATGGGTCCGAAGGGGAGAGGAGGCCAACAACAGGATGCTCCAAGGCAAAATAGGTTCTATACTCTTCAAGGGAGGCAAGGGGTGAATGAGGTGCCCAATGTTGTCACTGGTATGTTAAAGGTTTTTTATTTTGATATGTGTGCTTTGATAGACCCGGCTGCCACTCTTTCTTTGATTATTGCTTTTGTTGCTAAAACCTGCATGTTAACTCGAAATTGTTGTGTGAACCTTATGAAGTGTCTACCCTTGTAAGTGAGTCCATCGTTGCAAAAAGAGTCTATAGAAATTGTCCCATGTTTATTTTGCATAAAATCTGTCCTTGTGATTTTGTTGAATTAGATATAGTGGATTTTGATGTCATTCTGGGGATGGATTGGTTGCATGTATATTATGCTTCTATAAATTTTAGAACCCGTAGGGTTAAATTCCAATTCCCTTATGAAACAATCCTTGAGTGGGAAAGTCGTATGTGGTGGTCAAGGGTACATTCATTTCTTGTCTCAAAGCCTAATAGTTGATTTCTAAGGATTGTCTCTATCATCTTGTGAGGGTTAGGGATGTTGATTCCAAAGTCCTTCCTATAGAGTCGGTTTCGGTTGTTAATGAGTTTCTTGATATCTTCCCTAATTAGCTTCCCGATGTTTCTCTCGAAAGGAAAATAGACTTTGGTATAGACCTTCTTCCCGACACTCAACCCATTTCTATACCCCCTTACCGTATGGCCCCGACGGAGATGAAAGAGTTGAAGGAACAATTGAGGGATTTGTTGGAGAAGGTTTTATAAGGCGTAGTATATCACCTTGGGGTGCACTGGTGTTATTTGTAAAGAAAAAAGATGGTTCTCTTAGAATGTGCATTGATTACCGACAACTTAATAGAGTCACCATAAGAACGAGTTCCCTCTACCAAGGATTAATGACCTTTTGGATCAACTTCAAGGGGCTAGTCACTTCTCTAAGATTTATCATTGGTTCGGGTATCACCAAGTGAAAGTGAGGGAGTGTGAATTTTCCAAGACAGCATTCCAGACTAGGTATGGTCACTTTGAGTTTGTAGTTATGTCCTTTAGGTTGACAGTGCACTGGCTATATTTATGGATCTTATGAATAAGGTCTTTAAACCCGACCTTGACTTATTTGTGGTGGTTTTTATTGATGATATCTTGATCTATTCCCATTGTGAGGAGGAGTATGTGGATCACTTGAGGGTGGTGTTGCAAATCTTAAGGGAGGAGAGGTTGTATCCAAACTATGAGAAATGTGAGTTTTGGTTGAAAGAGGTTTCTTTCCTAGGGCATGTTGTATCGGTGATGGCATTAAGGTGGATCCTAAGAAGATGGAGATGATTAGAAATTGGCCTACATCTTTGACTCCATCGGACATTAGAAGTTTCTTGGGTTTGGCGGGGTATTACCAAAGGTTTGTAAATGGTTTCTCTTCTATTTCTTCTTCTCTGATAAATTGACACAAAAGTAGGCGAACTTTGTGTGGATCGATGAGTGTGAAAAGAGTTTTCAAACATTGAAATATAAGCTTGTCTTCGCTCCTATCTTGTCTCTACCGGAAGGGTTAGAGGGGTTTGTTGTATATTGTGATGCCTCAAGAATAGGCTTAAGGTGTGTTTTGATGCAAAATGGTAAGGTGATAGCACATGCCTCTAGAAAACTTAAGGTACATGAGAAGAATTATCCCACCCATGATCTTGAATTGGCGGGCGTGGTATTTTCCTTGAAAATTTAGCTTCACTACTTGTATAGGGTTCATGTTGATGTGTTCACCGATCATAAGAGTCTCCAATATATGTTCATCCAAAAAGATCTTAACTTGAGACAAAGAAGGTGGTTAGATCTTCTTTAAGATTATGATATGAGTGTGTATAATCACCCCAGCAAAGCTAATGTTATGGCCGATGCTTTAAGTAGGGTGTCTATGCGTAGTCTGGCTCATGTTGATGAAGGTGGCAAAGAGGTGGCTAGAGAGGTTCATCAGTTGGCTAGATTGCGGGTTAGGTTGGATGAGGTTGACAATGGTGGTATAGAGGTTGTTGATGGTTCTAAGTCTTCATTGATTGAGGAGGTAAAGGTGAAACGAGATCTTGACCCCACCTTTCTAGAGTTGAAGGCCTTGGTGAGTGATGGTAAAGTGGAGGTTTTCTCCCAAGGGGGAGATGGCGTCCTTAGGTACCAAGGTAGATTGTGTGCCAAATGTGGATGATTTGAAAGAATTGATCTTAAAGGAGGCCCATAATTCATCCTATTCCATTCACCCCGGTTAGACAAAGATGTATAGAGACTTGAGGGAAGTGTATTGGTGGGGTGGTATGAATAGGGACATTGCCAAGTTCATATTCGGATGTAACAATTGCCAACAAGTGAAAGCCAAACATCAAAGGCCGAGTGGCCTAGCCCATGATATAGAAATTCCTACTTGGAAGTGGGAGGAAATCAATATAGATTTTGTGGTGGGCGTGCCTAAGACTAGGAAGCATTTTGATTATATTTGGGTTGTTATGGATCGAATAACAAAGCCGGCTCACTTCCTACTAGTCAAAACTACTCATGGTGCCGAAGAATATTCTAAGTTGTATATACATGAGTTGGTTAGACTGCATGAGGTGCGTTTGTCTATCATTTTGGATCGTGGTGGTTAATTTACTTCACACTTTTGGAGGTCCTTTCAAAGAGGACTTGGTACTAAGGTTAAGCTTAGCACGGCCTTTCACCCTCAAATGGATGGCTAAGCCGAGGGGACTATCCAAACTCTTGAGGATATGCTTAGAGCTTGTGTTTTGGAGTTTAAGGGTAGTTGGGATGAACATCTTCCTCTGATTGAATTTGCTTACAACAATAGCTACCACTAAAGCATTGGTATGGATCCTTTTGAAGCTCTTTATTGTAGGCATTGTAGATCCCCGGTTCGATTGTTTAAAGTGGGGAAAATAGCTCTCTTAGATTCGGATTTGGTCATGGAAGCCTTGGAGAAGGTGAGGTTGATTAGGAAGATTGAAAACAACCCAAAGTAGGTAAAGGTCCTATTTCGATGTGAGGAGAAGAGATCTTGATTTTAAAGTTGGTGATTGGGTCTACTTGAAAGTCTCACCTATGAAGGGTGTGGTTCAATTTTGCAAAATGGGAAAGTTAATCCCAAGATTTGTGGTCCTTATAGAATTGTGAAGAGGATTGGTAAGTCTGCATATGAGTTGGAGTTGCTCATTGATATGAATATGGTTCATCCAGTCTTCCGTGTATCTATGTTGAGAAAGTGTGTAGGTGACCCAAGTGCTATTGTACCTTTGGATGTTTTGGGTGTGGTAGAAGATAATTTGACTTATGAGGAGGTCCGGGTGGAGATTTTCATAGACAAGTAAAGAGGTTGAGAAACAAAGATGTGACTTCCGTTAAGGTTCTTTGGAGAAACCAACAAGTTAAAAGTGCCACAAGGGAAGCCGAGGCAGACATGAGAAAGTGATATCCACATCTCTTCCACTCTACTCAAGCCTAAGTACTAATCTAAGTCCCCTACATAATTTCAAGTCTTAAGTTTCAGCCTTTATGTCATTTGCATGCAGTCATATTTATGTTGACAAGTTCATGGTGATTTTTGACATTCATGTTGAGATTATTGAAATGATGTTTAAATGCATTTGTGAAATTCATGTCGGGCTGAAATATTCATGATTTCTTCTCTTATATACATTTCTTTGACATTCGAGGACGAATGTAGATATTTAAATGCCCCAAAAATGTGTCTCGAAAATGTCCATAATTGTAATTTTCATATATCTCAAAATTTGTGTATGATATAAAAAATTTGACTTCATATTCTTGATCAGGGATAAAATTGAGCGAGAAATAGGTATAAACCGAATTTTAGAAGACCCATAGCGAAAAATGATTTTCGCCAAATTTTCAACTCTAGTGACCATCCGTGTTGGCTTTGCAACGTGGACCTATCGCGGAGCAGTGTTATCACTTTCTTAATTTTACTATTTTGGCCTAAGGCATTAGGGTCTTAGCCCAATGCCCACATATGCATGAAAACACCTATACTTAGCCATTTTTCAACTCTATATTACTCAAGACCCTCTCAAAACCCTCTTTAACACTTAACCAAATATTTCATCCAAATTCAAGTGTCTCAAGCATAATTCTAGATCTCAAGAAATCCATTCAAACTTCAAGTTCCCTTCAAGTCTACATCAAAAAAACTCAAGTTTAATATATGTGGGTTTCAATCATAGGGTCCTTCCACCCATGGTACTCAACCTTTCTATTTTATGAAAATTGCATGTTTTCAAGTTGTATTACTTATGGGTATTACTTATTGTGGATTATGATTATAAACTATATTGGCATTTATGAAGTGTTGATTGAAAATACATGTCTACCTATTTCAATCTTATACTATGAGATGGTTTGTCTATTGTGGCAATGTATGTTTTTGAGCTATAAAACTATGACCTATTGAGAGATTTGATGATGGATTTCAAAATATATTTCATGAGGGTTTTATGTGTTGGTGGGTTGATTTACATTATGTTTTCTCATATTATTTCACCCTTGGATTGCGTGATTTTGAACTAGCATTACATACCCACCAAGTGTTTGATAAAATATCTTGACAAGGATTCTTGAGTTATTGATGATCTATTGCATGAGTTACAAGTCAAATGATGTTATGATGATTAAGGGATTGTATGTATGCATTAAATTTATGAAAAGTATCTATGGTGTTGCAAGTTGACCACACCTTATTGGGGGGGGGGGGTGGCGGCATGCCCAATCACCTTATTGAGGGGCTGACAAGTCTCAATCACCTTGTCGGGGGGTGGCATGCCCGTACTACCACGTTGAGGGGTATGTACCTCAATCACCTTGTCGAGGGGTGGCATGCTTGTACTACCACATTGAGGGATATGTACCTCAATCACCTTCTCGGGGTGTGGCTTGCCCATACTACCACGTTGAGGGGTAGCTACCTCAATCACCTTCCAAGGGGGTGGCATGCCTTGGAGTTCAAGTAATAGTATTCTTGGGCTATGATGATTAATATCTCTTCCTACATATGTAATCTATATTTGCAAGTTACATGATTTACAAGTATATTTTACCTCAAGCATTGATCATCCATGCCATATTGATATTATACTTATTCATTGCTTATAACTATGCATTTTGACTATGTTGCCTTATGTCTTGTTGCATTGCATCCTACATAGTACATTCAAAAGTACTAATGCATACTCTATGAATACATGATGTTACAATGTAGGAACCAGAGCACCTCCCTATCATCCTCCATGTGGCTAGTTTGGTGCTTAGGAAGATAAGCTTTAGTAAGTCCTTAAGTCCGGGGACGCTAGGTATGTTACTCTTACATTTGGTATCACTTTATGTTGAATACTTGATACTGTGAGGGTGAGCCTGAAAAGTATCTTGGCCCCGCTCCTATCTATGTTTAGAGGTGTTGTTGGAACAGTTAATGTATTTATGCTTTGATCTTGACTCTTGAGTATTTTATGGCTATCGAAGACTTCCCTTAGTCTCACTTCCCTTTTTCATTATCTCTTGTTGTTTACTTTGCTCCCACGACCAAGGATGTGTGACTGATATGCTAAGAGGTTTGTTTGAGTTCCTTCGGGTCCCTATTCACCGTGTCACATCTAGGCCCTAGGATTGGGTCATAACAGAATCTTGAAACCCTAGCCTTTTTGCCTTGCTTCTTAGACAAAATATTTGCCTTAGAGATTTAGGAATATGGGAGAATGAAAGGAAAGACGGGTCCTTAGGGGTTTGAGATATGATTGGGGGCTTAAGAATCCTAAAACCGACATAGTTTTAGGCCCTAACATATGAGAAAATAATAAAAATACCTTTCATTAAAACTGCCAGACACAGACCACGAGACCCTGATTACAAGTCATGGACTAAACTACAAGTCGTGGTTCAAGTTGTCCCATTCTTCTTTCCCAATCTTTAGAGATTGGTCACCAATCTTCTAAACTACGAAACCCATCTACAAGTCATGTATCAATCCATGAGTTGTGGAATCATCTAATAACTTAATCAAATTTCCATTTCCTAGGGTCCCAATCCACGACACAAAGCATGGAGCAAAAACAGAATCATGGGTCATCCTGTTGGCCATGATTTTCTTTCCAGAAACTCCAAATTTCTTTCATCTTCTGGAATGCACGCAACGACCCATTCTATGATTCTTGTTTCCTTTCATGGGCCATAAATGGCCCTCGTGGATTCTTTCTAACTTCTAACCAAATTACAGTTTTTGAATCCCATATTCACAAACCCTGGTCTACAGCTCGTGGATTGAACCACGAGCCATGAACTAGGCTCGAGAAATGACCCAGACCCCTTTTTAGTCCAACATTTTCTTCACTTCCTAGACTTCTAACTTGAGGGTCCTTACAATATCTCCCTCTTGGGGACATTCTTCCCCAAATGTATTTAAATGAAAGTTCAAGGAGTTAAACCTCAGCTAATATCCAACATGCATGCAAAAATTCAATCTGCATATATTTTCATGGAATTCTAAAAATCCATACTTAAAATATGTCTCAAAATGGTCCATGAACATTCAAATAAGTGTATACATCATGTAATAACTAAAATGCAAGAAATTGGAGGTTTTGGGAAAGAATAACTCAATACATTAGGCTTGAGTAGAGTGGAAAGATAGGGATAACGTTTCGTCATGTTCGATTCTGCTTCCCATGTTGCACCTTCAACTTTTTTATTCCTCCAAAGCACTCTAACAGATGCAACTTCCTTATTCCTTAGTCTCTTCACTTGCCGATCTAGTATCTTAACCGATACTTTTTCATAATTCAAATTTTGTTTAATGTCCACATCTTCCAATGGGACTATAGAATTTGGATCATCCACGAACTTCCTAAATATTGATTCATGAAAAATTAGGTGAATAATATCCATATGCATAGGAAATTTCAACTCATATTCCACTTTGTCAACTCTTCTCATGGCCTTGTAAGGTCCTACATATCTAGGGCTTAATTTCCTTTTTTATTAAACCAAATACACCTTTCGTGGGAGACACCTTCAAATAGACCCAATCACCAATGTTGAACTCAAGGTCTCTTCTCCTCATATTGAAGGACTTTTGCCGACTTTGAGCTATTTTCAATTTCTCCCTTATGAGTCTCACCTTTTCCATAGCGTTCATGACTAAGTCTAACTCTATCGATGTCATCTCACCAACTTCAAACCACCCAATAAGTGATCTACACCATCTACCATATAGAGCCTCAAATAGTGTTGTCTCAATGCTTGAACGGAGACTATTGTTGTATGCAAACTCAATGAGAGATAAGTGATCATCATGATTCCCTTTGAACTCCAATATGCAAGCTCTCAATATATGTTCTAATGTTTAAATTGTCCTTTCATCTTGCCTATCTATTTGAGGATGGAAGGCAGTACTCACTTTTACCTTAGTACCAAGAACCCTTTGAAAAGACTTCCAGATGGAGAATGCAATTCCATACAACCTCACCAACGCCCAGATGTAAAATTGAGCATAGTCTTCAGCGTTAAATGTTTTCTTGATCGGTAAGAAATAAGAACTTTTTCATTCTATCCACTACCACCCATATGGTGTAAAACTGCTTCTTAGTCTTGGGAAATCCCACTAAAAAGTTCATATTGACTTTTTCTCACTTCCTGGTAGGAATGTCAATGTTTTGAGCTAGGCCACCCAGCATTTGATGCTTAACCTTGGCAATTGGAACACTCGAACACAAACTTGGCAATGTCCTTCTTCACTCCGTTCCACCAAAAGATTTTTCTCAAGTCTCTAAAGATATTTGTGGAACTGGGGTGAATGGAATAGGAAGAGTTGTGAACCTCTTGCAAAATCAACCTCTTCAACTCACTATCGTCCGACACACACAATCTCCTATGGTAGTGAAACACCCCCATCTCCCTCTTGTGAGAAGACCTCTATCTTTCCTTTTTTCAGCAAGACCTTTAATTCAACTATGGCAGGATTAAGATCATTCTAAGGCTTGACATCCTCAATCCATGAAGAGTCAGAGCCACGTAGTACCACGACACCACCACTACTGAATTCATTCAACTTCACCCCCAATCTAGCCAACCTATGGACTTCCTTGGCTAACTCCCTTTTCCATCATATTTTATGTGAGACACACTACCCATGGAAACTCTACAAATTGCATCGACTACAACATTGGCTTTGCCTAGGTGATTATTCACACATATGTCATGTAGTTGAGAAGCTCTAACCATCTTCATTGTTTGAGATTGAGATCCCTTTGGGTAAGTACATGTTGAATGGCTTTTGTGATTGATGCAAACATCCACATGAACCCTATAAAAGTAGTGATGCCAAATTTTCAATGCAAACAAAACGGCCGCAAGCTCAAGATCTGTGTTGGATAGTCCTTCTCATGTACATTCAATTGCCTTGAAGCATAGGCAATCACCTTATCGTGTTGCATCAACACACAACCCAAACTAAGTTTTGAGGAGTCATAATAGATAACATATCCTTTGTTTCCCTTCGGCAAGGTCAAAATAGGAGCTGAAGTCAATCGGTGCTTCAAGGTTTGGAAACTATTCTAGTACTCATCCATCCACAGAAACTTCGATTCATTTGATTCAACTTAGTTAATGGGGAAAATGGAGGAGAAACCTTCCATAAAGCTTCTATAATACCAACTAAGCCCAAGAAATTCCTAATGTCCATAGAAGTAAATAGCCTTGGGCAATTTCTCACTGCCCTCATCATCTTAGGATCAATCTTGATCCCATCGCCTGATACTACATGCCCAAGGAAGGAAACCTCTTTCAACTAAAATTCACACTTAACAAATTTTGCAAATAGCCTTTCCTCCCTCAAGGTTTACAACATCACTCTTAAATGCTCCATGTGTTCTCTCTTACTCGGGGAATAAATTAGGATATCATCAATGAACACCATAATATATATACCAAGGTAGGACTTGAACACCCTATTCATAAGGTCCATGAGAGATTTATAGTGCATTAGTAAGGATGAAAGACATCACTACAAATTCAAAATGACCATACCTAGTCCGGAAAGCCTTATTAGGAATGTCACTCTCCCTTAGCCTCAATTGGTGATATCTAGACTACAAATCAATCTTAGAAAAATGCTTGGCTCCTTGTAGTTTATTAAATAAGTCATCTACGCTTAGGAGTGGATACTTGTTCTTAATGGTGACCTTGTTGAATTTCCAATAATCTATGCACATTCGGAGCGACCCATCTTTCTTCTTGATAAACAACACCGAGGTACCCCATGGAGATCTACTATATCTAATGAAATCCTTTTCTAGCAAATCCTTCAATAGTTCTTTCAGCTCCTTCAACTCCTCTGGAGCCATTCTATAAGGAGGAATAGAGATAGGTTGAGTGTCGAGCAGAGGTCTATACCAAATCTATTTTTCTTTCGAGAGGAATACTGGGTAACTCATTTAGAAAGAAATTAAGAAACTTATTTATGATAGGAACTGAATCAAGAGAGGGAACTTTAGATGTGATATCTCTAATCCTCATTAGTTGATATATACACCTTTTAATGATCATTTTATAGGTTTTTAGATATAAAAAAAACTGGCCTCTACACGAGGAACTACTACCTTCTCACTCAAGAATAGACTCATTTGGAAATTACAACTTGATCCTATGGGTCCGACAATCTATAGAGGCATAAGAAGCATGCAAATTATCCATGCCAAGTATAACATCAAAATCAATCATAGAGAGTTCTACCAAATCAAAAGGGACAACTTTATGCTAGATGGACACGAGATAATTTCTATAGACCCTTTGTGCAACTATAGACTCTCCTATGGAACTATACATTTCAAAAAGCTCATTAAGGACTTTGGGACATGCATGAAATCTATTATCAAGAAAAGGAGTTACAAATGACAAATTTTCTCTTGAATCTAACAAAGCATATGCATCAAAATCGTAAATTTTTAACATACCGATATCAACATCTAGAGGCTCTTCTACTTCTTGGCGACCATGAAGAGTATAAAATTAATTGGTTTTGGGGCACCTTGGGCTTGTCCATCTTGGCCTTTTGGCCTTGAATAACCTCTCCTACAATCTCTTTTATGGTGTTTAAGCTTTCCACAGTGAAGCACGCATTTGAGCCGACCAAATACTTCCCTTGGTGGGGCTCCCCACATTTTGGGCAATTAGGCATTTGTGGCTTTGGGTTGGATCCCTTGTATTTGTTGTACTGGAGAGGACGTGTTTTGGTAGGCCATTCGTTTCCTTGATTTTGTCCATTTTAAAAATTTGTTGTGACCACTACCCTTTTGGTGAAAATATCCTCTACTATCCACCCAGCGCTCTTGCACTCTCTAGCTCATTCTCTTAACTTTTCTTTCTCAATTCTTCTTTTTGGCATAGGTAATTAAATGGGAGTTATCCATTTCCTTCATGAGCATTGTCATTTTACATTCCTTAGACATCAAATTCGTCATGTAGGATATGAACTTGCTCATCCTAGCTCTTGGATCCACTACCATAAATAGAACATATTTGGAGAATTTGGTGAACTGGAGAGAATACTCTCTCACGTTCATGTGCTCTTGCTTGAGATTGATGAATTCTTGTACCTTGGCCTCCTTAGCTCTATTGGGAAGAATCGGTCCAAGAAAGCACTCTTGAACTCCGCCCATTCAATTTGACCAGCTCCTTATCCCCTCTCCTCTACCCACTGCTCATACCATATTTTTTCCACTCCCTAAAGTTGGTAAGTCGCTAACTCGGCCTTCTCTTCTGATGGGACTCCCATTACAGTGACAATCCAGTAAACCTCATCAATGAAGTCTATGGGATCCTCATCAACCTTACAGCCATGAAACTCCAATGGACTCATCCTCATGAAATCTCGTACCTTTGTAGCCTGAGTAGGCATTTGAGGAGGGATAGCAATCTCCCTATTTCCTTGGTTAGTCAAATCTTAGGATAAAATAGTGAAAGTGGCTCTAAACTTCGCATGTGAAACCCCATCATCTTGTTGCAAAGGAGAAGCTTGTTGTTCGGGTATGTTCCTTGGTTGAGGAGCTCTTCTTGGCCACATGATTCAGAAATAGCAAAGAGACTGTTGTTAGTTATGGGAGAACTTTAGGTAAATATAAAGGTATGACATGAGTTATTAAGAAAAGAAAATTTTCCTAAATGCCTCATAGCCTCTCTTTCATGATTGTGGCACGCTCCACAACCTTAAACAAAACTCTACTCGATGCGGTATGTCTGTACATCTGAGGAACATCTCAAAACCCCATGCTCTGATACCAAGTCTGTCACAATTAAAGCCTAGGGCCTAGTGGTAATACGATGAATGAGAGACCCGTAGGCACTTAACCTAAGACATCTTAGCATATCAAGCATTCATAGGTATAATACATACATAATACGAAAATAAAATATGACTAAGGGAAATCATTAAAGTCACAAAAAAAATCCTAAACATACGTCATTGTCCAAGAACATACCATCTAAACATGAGTCAATGGCAATCAATACACGATTTTGATTTTCCTCAAATAGAAAGATACTAAAATAATTTAGAAAGTCAAAGCCTCTAGTTCTTAAAAAGCCAAAAATATACATCGTCTTAATAGTGCGAAGCATGAAGGAAAATAGGCAGAGACCGAACTAAGGGCTCATCACAAACACTAGTCTTGAACACCGATAACTAATCACATTCCAGAGGAGGAGAAATGTTAGTCACTACATGGTAACATCATGTAAAAAAAATATACATTAGTACATTGGAATGTACTAAGTATGTGAGATGCAGTAAATGAAATTGTAATGCCATCATCCATAATTTTGAAGACTTTAATGCATGGAATGGTAATGTCAACATTTATATGAGCTTAAACATGCATAAAGAATAATGTTCAATATAGGGTAAAATTAAGGTAACATATCAACACATATGATGGAATGAAGACATCAAATCTCATACTTTGTGGGAATAGACCATAACCAACATATAAGACCATAAGAGCTACTACATGGAATTTAACATAACCCCTTATGTTGGCATGGAGAGTCTACTTTCTGAGTGGAATTTATTCACATAGCATACATATTCATATAACATAAATAGCCTATGTGTATCCACTAGCCTAACCTACAATGGCTCCTATGATGGTATAGTTAATGGGGAAAAGGGTTGCCTCTAGGGTTCCCTTATAGAATCCCACCATAATTCCTCATTCGGCGCTAAATCATCCCACATAATACTTTAAAACTATACTTACTTAGAATCATAAATAGCAATTTCAAGGAGCAGTTCGAAACTTAGCAACCACCAAGTGAGAATTATCCTTTCTCTTGGGGACTATCATAACACCTTTTAAGGGCAACATTAACATGTTTATATCTTTAACAAATATATTATCTTAAAACCATTCATTTATGCCCTTATAATCATTATTATATCATGCAAAAATAAGTTAACTTAGTGGGCTAGTACCTTGTTTGGAAAAATCACAAACCAAGAGACTAATGCATGGATGATGGAAAGATATGCACCTTTAAATCATACTATAAAAGCCCACACATCAATATTTGAACCCTAATCATTAGGTTATTGAATCAACTCAAAACTCATGAAAATACTTAGTAAAACATTACATGATAATATTTAAGACAAAATACATCAAATACATCATGAAATGATTATTTAAATCATTAACATACATGGTAGCAATTTAAGAAACCTAAAGAAAAAACAAAAAGCTTTAATGAAAAACTTTATGGGTCAAAGGAACCCACAAATCAATTCACATACCATGATTGAAGCCTATTGATCATGCAAAGTTACACCTACTATCTAGAGGATAAAGCGGTTGTTGTCAAATATAAAACCTAACATAGGTTAGGATCGAATCTCACAGGGAATACGGAGACTCATGAGAATTCAAAAAATAAGCAATTCAAGTAATTGACCAACTCAAATCCCTGCACGGAGGGGGAGTTTGCAATAATTGATAAGAAAGTAAACTAAGTTAACTAAATATGGAAGAGAATCAATAATAGAGAGCAACTTGGGTGTTGTGTCCTCCATGATTCACCAACTCAATAACACCAGATAACCCATTTCTTGACTAGAGTATAGTATGCAGGACAGTAATTTAAGTTCACCAACCGCTTTGATCAAAGGTAAGTGAGAGTTAAATTTCACTATGTGACTTAGCCCATCTCTATAGTGTGTAGTACTAACCATTACCTATAGTCACAGTCAACCTCCCCTTGTCCTAGTTCAATTAATTAGACGAGAACACATAATCAAATCATGTTAACCAATCTCTTTTCTTATTCATTACTACCTTGATCGGGAAAGTAACACTAGGCAAGTTCTAATATTGGCCACCACTAGAAAACATGCAAAATAAAGAGAATTGATTAATACATGCATATACTTATTCCAAGAATTGCAAACTGCTAGGGTTTATTTGGTTAGATCTTCATGGTTCCCATAACCCCAAGTTATTGATTTAGCTACTCATGGTATGGGTACATGAAGAAATTATGAATTGAGTAAATATAATTAAACACTTATCCAATTGAATTGAGAAAAGTAAATCCAAAATTGATTGAGAATCACAAGATTTGAAGATCAAAATGATTCACAAGTGTATTCTCGCAATTTTCTCTCTAAGTATTGTATTCTAACTATAATTACAGTGAATCAGATGGCTCTCTTTGAATAATAACCTAATAAGTCCTTCATAAAATAAAAAAATTGATCGGCGACTTTTATGAAAAGTCTTTTCGACTCGTAATGTGATTTACGAATCATAATCGGGGTTTTGTAATTAGCTTCTGGGACTTTTGACATCTCTTCAACAAACCATCTTCATGACTGATAAACTGATTTGTGACTCATACTTCAGACTTGTGGGCTTCAACTTCTTCAAATTATCCCTCTCTGGAATTCTTCACGAAACCTGTCTATACGACTCGTTAAATGTTCTACGACTCATACAGAGGTCTCGTATAGTTGATCTTCAGATATCATCCTTCATTAGAATTTGTCACGAAACTATCTCTACAACTCGTAGAGTTCTCTACAACTCGTAGAGGGTCTCAAAAATCACCAAAAACCAGAGAACTCTGCAATTTTGTCCTAAGTCATGGGCAGCCTGCTTTCCTGCAAAACTAAGCATAAAAGTACATAATAACTGTAAATGTCGCATTGGGAACACACTAAATCCTAAGTTTTAGGCATCAAAAGTGTTGTATTTTGACAGCAAATTAACACCCTCAGCTCAAAATTATTGTTTGTCCCCAAGCGACAACCCAATCTATATAGATAATACAGCAACACACAGACCTCAACTCAATGGCATATATCACATACAATTCAAACTCAGATAACCACATCAGCTTTTCAAAATAGGATCAGATAGCTATTTAGTTAACCAATGCAAACTGGTGCATGTAACAACACAACTATGATAAGCAAGGGAATGTCAAAAATCTACAAACACTGAACAAGTCAAATGCTAACAATGTAAATACCAGTTCCCTCACAGAAAGAGATCCCGTATTTTGATACTTAATGATGATTTCATATTTAATCATAGGACTGTACATGAACACTTACTCTCACAAAAGATATTCATGCACAATGACTAATACCCTAGGATTTCCCCTATACTCATGACTCAGAGCTTTAACAAACTAGACTAGGATCACTTTAGGGCTTTCTAAGTTTGTAATGTAGGCTCAGGGGGCTTTGGTATGATATTTTGGGAAAATAGTGACTAAAGGCCCTCCTTGAAACTACGTTTTTCATCAGTTTCACCTTACCAACTCTATTCTTTTCACCTTATTCTCCCTTTTTCCTCATTCAAACCTTCAGGGTGTTTTCTTCTTATTTCAGCTTTTGCCTTGTTTTTACACTTCATTTTGCTTTTTTACTCATATCTAAGGCATCTTGTCTTTTACTTACACCCGGTACATGCTTTTTCTTCTTTTTCTCTTCATTCCCCATTTACCACCTCATTATTGTGCTTTACCCTTACACCAGTTACTCTCAACTTAGGCTTTTATCTTGTATTGAAGTACATAATATCTCTCCTCCGAACCAGGGCCACTTTTGTTAGCCACCCTCAACTTAGGGTTTTTGCCTCAGTTAAGGTTCACAATGCTCAAGGAAAGACCAGGGCCAAATTCAAGGTTTATCACTAGATAAGGCTAGGCTAATTAGGTGTTTTAAAAGAATTGATACATGTAAGTCTCAAATATTTGGAACAAGGGATAAAACATCATTTGGTTGGTCATTTTTAGGCTAAAGTGGAATGATTAATGAACAAAGACCTAAGATACTTTCCTAATCCATTTAATCTACAATCTAACTTAGAGTAACAGGAAAAGCTTTGAGTTAGCACAAAATGCACGAATCTAGAATATAAGTTCACACTAACATGGCACAATATACATTATCAACAAAAGACTCACAGATCATGCTTCATATCTCAAATTGCCCTTACTTATCAGAACATATATTGCCAAACACCTAAACATGCATGGTTGCCATCTAACTACTAATCAAATTTTTTTTAGTGGGTACCATTTTTCAAAATAAAACACAAAAAATATGTTATATGCCATAAGCATTAGTAATATGTACTACACATATTATCTAACATCTTAAACATTCTGGTTCAACAGAAATTAAATATCTACGAGAAAAAAGAAAACATGTAAGAAAACCTCATGATCAAAATTTGGGGTAGTTATGGACCATAAGCTACTCAGACTTCATTGAGGCCCATAACTACTCACACCCCATCGAAAAGAACGTGTATTGTCCCCAATACACTAAATCAAATAAAAATCGACTATAAGGGGTTAAAAACAATCTTGGGTGCCTAAGAACCGGTCCATCTTGGGTTGCCTCCCAAGAAGCGCCTGATTTACTATTGCAGCACTGTATGAACAAATTGGCTAGTAGACTACACCAATTGCCCAAACCTCACTTTTGAGCTCATCGGGATGTTTCATGGACTAACAGATATCGAAGATAACTTCTTCATTATTCAATCTTAAACTGAGTTGACCAATTTCCATATCTGTTAGAGCTCGTCCCGTGGCTAGGAATGGCCTTCCCAAGATGATTGGACGTCGAAGTCAACCTCACAATCAAGAATCATAAAGTCTGCAGCGAATATAAGTTTCTCCACTTTAACAAACACATCATAGAGTATCCCCATAAGCTTCTGCACTATTCGATCCACCATTAACAACTGCATGTTAGTACGAGTAGGGGCTCTAAATCTAAGCTTCTTGTAGACCGTAAGGGGCATCAAATTGATACTAGCACCTAAATCACATAGTGCCCTTACGAACTCCACATCACCTATAGTGCAAGATATGGTGAAAGAACCTAGATCTTCACGCTTTTGAGATAAGGACTTCGTAGTGATAACACTGCAATGTTGAAGCTCTTGAGAAAGCTCTTGACTCACAGTGCGCTTCTTGGTGATCAAGTCCTTTATATACTTGGCATAGCCCGGTATTTTCTCCAATGCTTCAATAAGAGGGATGTTGATGGATAGTTGCTTAAGCATAGAGAGAAAGTGGTTGAACTTGCCTTCATTGTCCCTGTCTTTTAGTCT
This sequence comes from Solanum clarkiae, assembly GCA_011800125.2. Classification (NCBI taxonomy): domain Eukaryota; kingdom Viridiplantae; phylum Streptophyta; class Magnoliopsida; order Solanales; family Solanaceae; genus Solanum; species Solanum clarkiae. The sequence goes on from JAABOM020059459.1 coordinate 21,262, forward strand.
TTAAGGAAAGGAGAAAGAGGCCTTGGGATGGGCTTATACCTTTGTGGTGCTTGAGCTGCCTCACTTGTCCCATCTTTGACACAATCATCTCCTTTAACCACATCCTTATCTATAACTATCTTTTCACGAACATCTTCTATATCAATCAGCATAAGAGCATCAGTGGTGCTCTTGCTACCCTTAGTAGTAATCAACATACATTACCCTTCATTCTTTGGATTTTGCACTATATTTCTAGGCAATGTACCCTTCTGATGCTGGTTTAACTAAGTTGGCATTTGACCAAATTGTCGCTCAAGCTATTTAATAGCCATAGAATGAGACTCTATCTTTTGATTAATACTTGAAATATCAGATTTCATGCCCTTTAGGGTCTCATCTTGTGTCTCAACCTTCTTCAACAGATGATCAAACATCTCCTCAATTCTGGAATTGCTTGCACCTGTGTCATGATTGCGTAGTGGACATAAGGACCATTTCTGAAGCTTTCTCTTTGCATCCAATCTACTTTTGGACCCCAGTTCCTATCATAATAACCATGTTAGTTGTCTCTATAAGCTCCATTTCTATCATATTTCTGACATTGGTTTCCTTGACCTTTGCGCTAATAGTCCTAATTCGACCCTTGGGCATTGGTCCGGAAACCCCCTGTCTAATCGTTCACAAAACAAGAATCCTCCTCATAATATGACTCCTCGTACATGGGTGCACGTAGAGGTTGTTGAATCACTGCATTCACTCTCTCTTAGTTCTGCTTGATCACCACATTTTATGCTTGTGTGAAGCTGAGCAAGTTGTTGCACAATCTCTTCATTAATTTTGGCTTGCTCTGAACCCACACTAAGAGCATATAAACCTTTTGCGGAAGCTCTTTCTCGTTGCCCCTATGCACAACATGCCTTGACCACTTGTTCCATACACTCTACAATCCTTGCAAATGGTTGATCTAGAAACATGCCCCCAAAATAGTGTTAGCACAAGCCTGACTATTCTCATCTACGATACGGTATAAAATCTCCACCAAGGCATCATCAAATATCTTGTAGTCCGGGATGCTCCTCAGACACTTATTAAACCGCTCTCATATAGTTCTAATCGAATCACCAGAAAGTTGCTCAAAGTTATTGATCTGATCCTTCAATGTGAGCTTCTTCGATCTAGGGAAGTACCTCTCTAAAAAGGCCTTATGGAAATTTACCCAACTAATGATTAAACTCGGCGGGAGCTCAGATAGCCATATTGCAATATTGCCCATAAGAATAATGGGAAGACACGACGTTGCACAACATCCATAGATAGATTTTGTGTTCCCATCACACTCTTGCAAAGAAATGCAATATTGTACAAGTGGCTATGTGAATCCTCTGATGGTAGGCCCACAAATAACCTATGGTTCTGCAGCATCTGAAGTAACCACTAGAGACTATGAACTTTGTGTTTATCAGTAGTGGTGGCAACATAATAGCTCCCATCACATCCATAGCTATGGGTTTCAACCTATACCGATTCCACCTACAAGCATTTTCATTAAAATCCTGAGGTTGTGGAATATTCTGCAAAGGAGATGGATTTTCACTCCGATCATCATTATTATTGTTCTGATTCAAAGCTGCATTGGTCGTATTGCTGGCATTTTCTTGGGCCATTCTTCTTACAATTTGTTGGATCTCTAGATCAACTGGAGTTAAGAGATTGTCTTGACTCCTAGTGTTGGGCATAAACTACTAGTATACCCTACAAAGAAACTAAAACTAAAACAAAAGTAAAATACAAGGGAACTAAGGATTAACACTCGAATTACAATTACTAGTGAATTCAATAAAGTCTAGTCATATTCCCCTGCAGCAGCGCCATAATCTTTGATCACACCCAAGTTATACCTTCATTCTAGAGGATAAAGCGGTCATTGTTAAATATAAAACTTAACCTACATTAGAGTCAAATCCCACAAGGAATATGGAGGCTCATGAGAATTCATAAAATAAGCAATTCAAGTAATCAGGCAACTCAATTCCCTGAAGAGGGGTTTGCAATAATTGATAAGAAAGTAAACTAAGCTAACTAGTACGGGAGAGAATGAATAATAGAGAGAAACTTGGGTATTGGTTTCCCCATGATTCATCAAGTCAATAACATTAGATAACTCAATTCTTGACTAGAGTATAGCATGCAGGATGGTAATTTAAGTTTATCAAGCCCTTTGGTAAATAGTGAGAGGTGAATTTCACTATGTGACTTGGCCCATCTCCATGGTGTGTAATATTAACCATTACCTGTAGTCTCAGTCAACCTCTCCTTGGCCTTGTTCGATTTATTAGACGAGAACATATCATCGAATCCTGTTAACCAATCTCTTTTTCTATCCATTACTACCCTGATCGGGAAAGTAATACTAGGCAAGTTCTAATATTGTCCATCACTAGAAAACATGCAAAATAAAGAGAATTTATTAATACATGCAAATACCCATTCCAAGAATTGTAAACTACCCGGATTTATTTAGTTAGATCTTCATAGTTCCCACAATCTCAAGTTGTGGATTTAGCTATCCATGCTATGGGTAGATGAAGAAATTATGAATTAAGAAAATATAATTAAACACTTACCCAATTTAATTGAGAATCAAGAAAATTCAAAATTGATTGAGAATCACAAGATTTGAAGATTAGATTAATTCACAAGTGTATTCTCTCAATTTTCTCTCTAAGTATTGTATTCTAACCCTAATTTCAATGAATCTGATGGCTCTCTCTGAATAATAACCTAAAAATACTATTTATAGTAATTGTAATTAAGTTCTTAATAAAATAGAAAAACTGGTCGGTGACTTCTACGAAAGGTCTTTACGACTCGTAATGCGAGTTACGAGTCATAATCGGTGTCTTGAAATCAGCTTCTGGGATGTTGGACTTCTCTTTTACGAACCATCTTCAGGCTTGTATTCTTCAACCACTTCAAATTATCCCTCTCTTGAATTCTTCACGAAACTTGTCTATACGACTAGTAGAATGCTCTATGACTTATATAGAGGTCTTGTACAGCTTATCTTAAGATATCATCCTTTACTGGAATTTATCACGAAAATACCTCTATGACTCGTAGAATGCTCTACGACTCATAGAGGGTCTCATCAATCACCAAAACCCAGAAAACTCTGCAATTTTCACCAAGTCATGGCCCACCTACTTTCCTACAAAACTAAGCACAAAAATACATAAAAACCATAAATGTCGCATTGGTAACACACAAAATCCTAAGTATTAGGCATCAAAAGTGTTGTATTTTGACAGTAGATCACTTATGATGAGACGAACTTAAAGTTATGGGGAAGAATCATGAAACCCTAGTTTTTTTGCCTTGCTTCCTAGAGAGAATATTTGCCTTAGAGATTTGGGAATAGAGAATGAAAAGAGTGAGAGATCCTTAGGGGTTTTAATTCTGATTAGGGCTTTGAAATCCTAAAAATGACGTAGTTTTAGGCCTAGGATATGAAAAAAGGACAAAATTTCCTTCATTAAAACTGTCGAACATAGACTATGATACCCCGATTACGACTTGTGGACTGAACCATAAGTCAAGGTTCAAGTCATCCTGATCTCCTTTTTCAATCTTTAGAGTCTGGTTACCAACCTTCCAAACCATGGTTCATGAATCATCTCATGGAATCATCTAATCATTAATCAAATTTCCATTTCTCAAGACACCAATCACGGAACTAACCATGGACCGTAAATAGAACCAAAGGACGTCCTGTTGGTCATGGTTTCCTTTCCAGAAATTCCAAATTCTCCCATCTTATAGAACCCACTTTATGACCTATTCTACAGTCCTTTTTTCCTTCCACGAGCCGTAAATAGCCTTCGTGGACTCTTTTGGCACTTAATAGAATCCCTTTGCTTTAAGCCCTCATTCAAGCCTGGTCTACGACTCAGAGATTAAACCACGATCCATGAATTGGGCTTATGAAATTACCTTGACCCTTTCTCAATCTAATTTTTTCTACACTTTCTTGACTACTAACTTGATGGTCCTTACAGTTACCCCACCAGAGTAAATCGTTAGAATACTTGCCAAGGTAGACTCCATTATACCTAAGTGGATCCATTAAGTTACTCAAGTGGTCAAGCTTTTACTAATAGGTGGCATTTTCTGAGGAGTTAAGCCTTTACTAATGGATGATCCTTTTTTCTATGGTTGCATGTAATTATGTGACAATGGAATTTTACTAAAAGTGCCATGCCTCTATTAATAGGGAGCCTCAGCCTATATACCAAGGTCCAGTTACTAAGTATGACTCTAAATGGAAGTAGAAGTAATAAGAAACATTAATGGAAAGGAATTTTTACTAACCCATTTGTCATTCATTAAGCATAATCATAGAATAACTCCATAATTTATGTAATGTGAGAATTGGTCTTTCATCATTACATGTCCATAGTTTTAGTGAGAAAACTCACAAACATTCATTTTTGCCTTAATTTCCTTCATGGAAGGTCAACATAGGATAATCATAGTCTAATGTAAGGTTATATGTTAATGTAAGGTTATATGTCAATCACCTTAAAATCATGTGATTTAGAGAGAAACTCATGCTTATTCGAGAGAATTGACGTCAAATGAGTTGTAATCAAGATGACCCATACCACTGTATGAATTTTAATTTGGAACTTACATTTTACACAATCCTAGAGGCTATTCATGAAATTCGTACCATAGAAGCTTAAGGGCGAGTCCGGTGCACTAAAGCTTACACTATGCGCAGGGTCTAGGGAAGTACCCGACCACAAGGGCCTATTATACGCAACCTTACCTTGCATTTCTCCCAAAAGTTGTTTCTAAGGCTTGAACCCATGACCTCCTAGTCATATGACAATAACTTTACCAGTTACTCCACGTCTCCCCTTTTTGGTGCTTCAATCAACCATAATGCTTAGGAAAAAAATAAATCTTGGTCATCTAAGGATACTACATTCAATTTCATAAAATCCTAAATTATGCATTGAAACACCCCTCATGAGCTTCCAAATTTCCTATAATCGTATTTTCAACATCGCAAAATCTATGCGTAATTTTAGAAATCTGACTTCATATTCTTGATCAAGGGCAAAATTGAGTGGGATATGGGTAAAATTCGAATTTTAAAAGACCCATAGAAAAATTAATTTTTGCTAATTTACGACTTCCAGTGGCCCTGCGCGCCCAGAGCGTGATGCGCCTGGGGCGCGCCACTGTGTATTTGGGCACTGCATGCCTACTTTGGGTCACACCTGGGGCGCGAACCAATGCAAAATTTTCCCCATTTTTCTTATTTCATCCAGGGCATCCCAATGCCCATTTAAACGTGAAATCCTTCATACTTAGTCATTTTCAACTTTAGAACTCACAAAACCCTCTCTATAACCTCTTCAATACTTTATCAAATCTCTCATTCAAACTCAAGGATTTCAAGCTCAATTTTGGAACTCAAGAACCTATCTCAAGTTTCAAGTCTCCTTCAAGTTTACTCTAAAAAATTTCCAAGTTTAGGTATGTGGGTCTTCATCCATGGGTTCTATCATCCATGGAGCCTAACCTTATCATTTTATGGAAATTGCATGATTTCAAGTTGTATTACTTATGAGTATCTCTTACTATGAGTTATGAACGTAAATTATATTGGGTTTTTATCAAGTATTGATTGATTAAGCATGAATATCCATTTTAAGCTTATTTCATGGGTTGATTTATGTCTATTGAGACTATGCATGCTTTGAACTATGAAAACTATGAACTATTGTGAATTTTGTGATGCATTTCAAGATGCCTAAAAGAGGATTTTACTAAAATATTGGTGGGTTTATTCGAATTGATTTACTCCTTCTTGTTATACATTGATTTACTCCTTCTTGTTATACGCTTGAGTTGCATGATTTTTAACAACTTTCATGAACCCACCATGTATTTGATGAAATTACATGACAAGAATTTCTAAGCTGTTGATGAACTATTGCATGCTTTGCAAGTCAAGTGATTTCAAGCTAAAAATGGGCTTTAAGCAAGTATTAAATTTGTGAAAAGTATCTATGATGTTACAAGTGACAAGTTGAGACCTATTTCAAGATTTTATCCTCTTGTGAGCTATTCATATCAAGTTGAGGGATCAAGCATGATTATTATTTTACCCTCATGTTCAAGTTCAAATAAGCTCGCTAGAAGAGATCAAGCATATGAATGAGCTACTCATGCCATGTTATCATGTCTCTTACAAGTTATGAATGTTATGATTAAAGTATGATAATTTTATGTATTCCGTAGGATTAGACTTAGCCCCGATTGAGGATTAAGATAGGGGCTCGACTCAAGGGGTCCTTACATAAAACTTTAGTCTCTAAACTATGTGCCACCATAGGATCATGTTATTTCCCTAAATGTGCTTTGCTAGTGGATCCATTTAGTTCATGTTATAATGCTTGGGTTGCCTTGGCAAGTAGACCACACTTCATCGGGGGTGTCATGCTCAGTCACCTTACCGAGGGGGTGGTATGCCTCGAATTCCAAGTAGTAACTTGTTTGGTCTATTCCAATTAAGGTCTCCTCCCACATATATATGAAATATTGTGCAAGCAAGATGTTCTACATGCATGTTTTATTTCAGCCATTGCTCATACATGTCATATTGAGATTATATCCATTGCCTATATGTATGCATTTTGAATATTATGGTTTATGTCTTTGTTTCATTGCACGCCGCATACTTAGTACATTTCAAGTACTAACGCATACTCTATGCCTACCTGATATTATCATGTAAGGACCGTAGCTCCTATCGATCATCCTCCTCCACGTGGCTAGTTCGGTTCATTGAAGAAAGCTTTGATGATTCCTCAACTCTGAGGATAATATCTACATTATTCAAGATATTTTGAGACTTCTTCTTTATGTTGGATACTTATTACCATGAGGGTGAGCCCGGGAAGTGTCTTGGCCCCCGCTCCATTCTAAAGTAGAGGTGTTATTGGATACTATGTTTGTATATCTTATGAGCTCGACTCTTCTTATGTTTTATAATTATGAAAGACTTCCCTTATTCTCATTTCACTTTTTAAATACTTGACTCTTGTTATTGTCTTATTTTGCTTCCGCAACCAAGGATGTGTGCATGATATGCTAAGAGGCTTGTTTGGATTGTCTCCGGACTTTCCATTCACCGTGTCACGTGTAGGCCTTAGGCTTGGGTCATAACAAGCTTGTATCAGAGCACTAGGTTGTTATTGGTCCTCGAAAATCCAATACACCACGTCGATTAGAGTCCTATTCATGGTTGTGAAGCCCGCCATAATTAAGAATAGGGACTATGAGGTGTTTTAGGAAATGTTTCACCTCTTTATGATCTATGTTGTGCTTTAGATGTAGAGATAAGGCTCTCCCCTTAGAGAATGCTTTTTTGCTCTTCTAGATCATACCGCTACCAAGAGGAAGGCTAAGGAGAGCCCATATACAGGAGGAGCAACCGACCCCTCCCGCTCCTCAAGCTCTTCAAGGAGAAGGGGTGGCCCAAGATGAGTTCCGAAATGTCATCACTATGTTGGCCCGTGCTATGATCAACTAATTGAACCAAGGGACCCAAGCTCCTCATGCTCCTACTCCAACATCAAGAGTGAGGGATTTCACAAGGATGAACCATCCTGAGTTTCATGGATCCAAGGCGGAGGAATATCCCTAAGAGTTCATCGATGAGGTGTATAAGGTGATATCTATCATGGGGGTAAATTTGGAGGAGAAGGTGGAGCTATCACCCTACCAACTCAAGGGTGTGGCCTAAATTTGGTTTGCTCATTAGAAAATAGAGAGGAGAGATGATGATACTATTCTTTGGGAAGAGTTCAAAGCCGACTCCCTCAACCAGTTCTACCTAATTGAGTTGAGAGAGCCTAAAATAACGGAGTTCATAAATCTTAAGCAAGGTTCTATGAGTGTGAGAGAGTATGCCCTCAAATTCAACAAACTTTCCAAGTATGCTCCTCATTTGGTTGCTGACCCTAGATCAAGGATGAACAAGTTTGTTTCGAAGGTGTCCGACTTAGTAAACAAAGAGTGTCGTACCACGATGCTTGTAAGTGATATGGACTTGTCTCGGCTCATGACATATGTCGAACAACTTGAGGGGGGGGGGAAACTTAGAAAGAAGAGAAATGGGGAGTCCAAGAGGGCTTGTTTTAAGAGTGGTTTCCAAGGTTCTAAGGGTGGCCGGTTTCAACACGGTAATTAGTTCCAAGGCCAAGGGTCCTCCAATGCCCTAAATAAGAGGTTTGCTAATACTAGGGTGACTAACCCAAGGTTTCAAGGTCGCAGTAGTGGGATGACTAATCCCAGGTGCCAAAAGAGTGGGAGAAACCATGGTGTTCCATGTTTGAAAAATTATAATGCTTGCTTTTGTTGTGGTGAAATGGGTTACAAGGTTGTTGATTGTCCATATGCTCAAAAAAAGGGTAGAGAAGGTCGTCCTCAAGGCCAAGGTGCTAATGATGGTCAAAGGGTAAAGAGAGGCCAACAAAGGGGTGTTCCAAGGCAAAATAGGTTCTATGCTCTCCAAAGAAGGCAAGGAGTGGATGAGGTTCCCAATGTTGTTGCTGGATTGTTAAAGGTTTTTTTTATTATAAGGTGTATTTATTGATAGATCAGGGTGTCACTCTTTCTTTCATTACTCCTTTTGTTGCCAAAAAACTTCATATGTGTCCCGAATTGTTGTGTGAACCTTATGAAGAGTCTACCCCCATTGGTGAGTCCATTATTGCTAAAAGAGTCTACGGAGATTTCCCCATGTTCATATTGCATAAGTTTTTCCTTGTGATTTTGTTGAACTTGACATGGTGGATTTTGATATTATTCTCGGATGGATTAGTTAAATGCATATTATGCTTCCATTGATTGTAGGACCCGTAAAGTTAGATTCCAATTCTCTAATAAGCCTATCCTTGAGTGGGAGATTTGTAATATGGTGGTGAAAGGTAGATTCATTTCTTATCTTGAAGCTCTAAAAATAATTTCTAAGGGTTGCATTTACCACCTTGTAAAGGTTAGGGATGTTGTCTAAAGTCCTTGCAGTTGAGCCAGTTCTTGTGATCAATGGATTTCTTGATGTCTTTCCTGATGAGCTTCCTGGTGTCCCTCCCAAAAGGAAAATAGACTTTAGTATAGATCTCCTCCATGACACATAACCCATTTTCATTCCCCCTTACCATATGGCCCTGGCGAAGTTGGAGGATAAATTGAGGGATTTGTTGAAGAAGGGTTTCATAATGCCTAGAAAGTCACCATAAGGTGCATCGGTGTTTTTTGAAAAAGAATGGTTCTCTTAGAATGTGCATTGATTACCAGCAACTCAATAGAGTCACCATAAAGAACAAGTATCCTCTACCAAGGATAGATGGCCTCTTTTTTATCAACTACAAGGGGCTAGTCACTTCTATAAGATTGATCTTCGGCCGGAATGCCACCTAGTAAGGGTGAGGGAATGTGATATTCCCAAGACGTCCCTTCGGACCAGGTATGGGAACTTTGAGATTGTGGTAATGTCCTTTGGTTTGACTAATGCACCAGCAATATTTATGGATCTCATGAATGGGGTATTTAAACCCCATCTTGATGTGTTTATGGTGGTCTTTATCGATGATATCTTGATTTATTCCCGTAGTGAGGAATAACATGTGAATTAGTTGAGGGTGGTATTGCAAATTTTCAGGGATAAGAGGTTGTATGTTGAATATGAAAATTGTGAATTTCAATCGAAAGAGGTTACATTCATAGGGAATGTGGTGTTGGGTGATGGAATTTAAGTGGACCCTAAGAAGATAGAGGTGATAAGGAACTAGCCTAGGCTCTTGACTCCGATAGATATTAGAAGTTTCTTGGGTTTGGTGGGTTAATATCAGAGGTTTGTGAATGGTTTCTCTTCTATTTCTTCCCCTATGACAAAGTTGACTCAAAAGAAGGAAAAATTTGTTTGGACCAATGAATATGAAAAGAGTTTTCAAACTTTGAAGGACAAGCTCATCTTCGCTCCTATTTTGGCTTTATCGGAAGGGATAGAAGGGTTTGTGATATATTGTGATGCCTCAAGAATTCGTTTGGGGTGTGTTTTGATGCAAAGTGGCAAGGTTATATCATATGCCTCTAGGCAACTAAAGGTGCATGAGCGAAATTATCCCACCCATGCTCTTGAATTAGCGGTCGTGCTTTTTGCCTTGAAAATTTGGCATCATTATTTGTATGGGGTTCATGTCGATGTGTTTATCAACCACAAAAGTCTCCAATATATGTTCATGCAAACCTTAAGAATTATGACATGAGTGTGCACTATCATCTCAGCAAAGATAATATTGTGGCCGATGGTCTAAGTACAGTGTCCATTGGTAGTCTAGCTCATATTGATGTTAGTAACAAGGAGGTGGCTAGAGAAGTCCACCGGTTGGCTAGGTTGGGGGTTAGGTTGAATGAAGTTGAAAATGGTGGTGTAGTGGTTGTTAATGGTTCCAAATCTTCTTTGATAGAAGAAGTCAAGTCAAAACAATACCATGACCCTGCCTTGCTTGAATTGAAGGATTTGGTAAAGGATGGTAAAAGTGGAGGTCTTCTCCTAAGGGAGAGATGGTGTCCTTAGATACCAACATAGGTTGTGTGAGCCTAATGTTGATAACTTGAGGGAGTTGATTTTGAAAGAGGCCCATAATTCATCCTATTCTATTCACCCGATTCCACAAAAATGTATAGAGACTTGAGGGAGGTGCATTGGTGGGGTAGTATAAAGAGGGATATTGCCAAGTTTGTAGTCGATTGTCATAATTGCCAATAAGTGACGCAGAACATCAAAAGCCAGGTGGTCTAGCCTAAGACATAAAAATTCCTACTTGGAAGTGGGAAGAGATCAGCATGGATTCTGTGATTGGAGACTAGGAAACACTTTGATTCTATTTGGGCTTTTTTAGACAGAATGACAAAGTTAGCTCACTTTTTACCGGTTAAAACGACTTATTATGCCGAAGATTATGCCAAGTTGTATATTCATGAGTTAGTTATATTGCATAGGGTACCCTTATCCATCATTTCGAATCATAGTGCTCAATTCACTTCTCATTTTTAGAGGTCATTCTAGAGGGGTCTTGGTACTAAGGTCAAGCTTAGCATGGCTTTTAATCCTCAAATGGATGGTCAAGCCGATGATCAAGCTTAGAGCTTGTGTTTTGGAGTTTAAAGGTAGTTTGGATGAACATCTTTCACTTATTGAGTTTGCTTACAATAATAGCTACCACTCAAGCATTGGCATGGCTCCATTTAAAGGTTTATATGGTAGGTGTTGTAGATCCCCAGTTAGGTGGTTTATTATAGGGGAGATGGCTTTGATAGGCCCGAATTTAGTCATGGAAGCTTTGGAGAAGGTGAGGTTGATAAAAGAGAGATTGACGAGGGCTCAAAGTAGGTAAAAGTCCTACTCCAATGTGAGGAGAAGAGATCTTGAGTTTAATATTGATGATTGGGTTTACTTGAAGGTCTCATCCATGAAGGGTATGGTCCGGTTTGTCAAGAAAGGGGAATTGAGCCCGAGGTTTATAAGGCCTTATAGAATTTTGAGAAGAATTACTAAGGTTGCTTATGAATTGGAGTTGCCTTTGGATATGGGCATGGTTCATCTGGTCTTCTATGTGTCTATATTGAGGAAGTGTGTAGGTGATCCAAGTGCTATAGTACCCTTAGAAATTATGGGTGTTGTGGAAGATAATTTGACCTACGAGGAGGTCCCAATGGAGATAGTAGATAGACAAGTGAAAAGGTTTAGAAACTAAGATGTAGCATCCATCTAGGTCCTTTGGAGGAATCAACAAGCTTAAAGTACCACATAGGAAGCTAAAACATGAGAAAGCGATATCCACATCTCTTCCACTCTACTCAAGCCCTCGTGTCATTTTTGCAAGTATTCATGTTCATGGTAACAAGTTTATGGTATTTTTTGACATTCGTGTTTAGATTTTTTGAAAATGATGTTTTAGTGCATTTGTTGCATTTATGTCAGGCTGAGAGCTTCATAATTACTTCTCTTTTGCATGTTTCTTTGACATTCGGGGATGAATATTTCCAAGGGAGAGATATTGAAACACCGCTCGTGTGCTTTGAAATGCCCTATAATCATAATTTCTATATATCTCAAAATCCGTGCATAATTTTGAAAATTCGACTTCATATTCTTGATCAGGGGACAAAATTGAGTGAGAAATGGTTAAAAACTTCATTTTAGAAGACCGGTAGCGAAAGATAATTTTCGCTAATTTACGACATCCAGTGGCCCTGCACGCCTAGGTTGCAATGAGCCTGGAGCATGCCTATATGTATTTGGGCATTGCGCGACTGGCCCACCTCGCGCCTGGGGCACATACCAGTGCAAAATTTTCCCTAGTATTCTTATTTCATCCAGGGAATTGGGCCAATGCCCATTTAAACGCGAAATCCTCCATATTTAGTCATTTTTCGACTCTAGAACTCACAAAACCCTCTTTTAAACCTCTCCAAGACTTTATCAAATCTCTCATTCAAACTCAAAGATTTCAAGCTTAATTTTGGAACTCAAGAATTCATCTCAAGCTTCAAGTCTCATTCAAGTTTACTCCAAGAAATTTTCAAGTTTAGGTATGAGGGTCTTCATCCATAGGTTCTTTCACCCATGGAGACCAACCTTCACATTTTATGGAAATTGCATGATTTCAAGTTGTATTACCTATGGATATCTCTTATTGTGAGTTATGAACGTAAATTATATTAGATTTTTATCAATTATTGATTGATTAAGAATGAATATCCGTTTTAAGCCTATTTCATGGGTTGATTTAGGTCTATTGAGACTATGCATGCTTTGAACTATGAAAATTAATTTTGAGATGAATTTCAAGATACCCAAAAAGAGGGTTTTACTACAATGTTGGTGGGTTGATTCGAATTGATTTACTCCTTCTTGTTATACTCTTAAGTTGCATGATTTTGAACAAGTATCATAAACCTACCATGGGTTTGATGAAATTACATAACAAGAATTTCTAAGTTATTGATGAACTATTGCATGATTTACAAGTCAAGTGATTTGAAAATAACTATGGGCTTCCAAGCATGTATTAAATTCATAAAAAGTATCTATGATGTGACAAATGACAAGTTGAGCCCTATTTCAAGATTTTATCCGCTTGTGAGCTATTCATGTCAAGTTGAGGGATCAAGCATGATTATAATTTTACCCTCATGTTCAAGTTCAAGTTCAAGTAAGCTCACTAGAAGAGGTCAAGTATGTGAATGAGCTACTCATGTCATATTATCATGTCTTTTATAAGTTATTCAAGTTATGATTAAAGTATGATTATTTCAAATATTCCATAGGATTAGACTTAGCATCGATTGAGGCATAAGATGAGGGCTCGAATCAAGGGGTCCTTATATAAAGTCTTTAGTCTCTAAACTATGTGCCATCATAGGATCATGTTATTTCCCTAAATGGGATTTGCTAGTGGATCCATCTAGTTCATGTTATTATGTTTGGATTGCCTTGGCATGTAGACCACACTTCACTGGGGGGTGTCATGCCCGGTCACCTTACCGAGGGAATGTCATGCCTTGGGTTCCAAATAGTAGCTCTCTTGGTCTATGTTGGTTAAGGTCTCCTCAGACATATGTATGATATATTATGCAAGCTAAATGTTTTACATGCATGTTTTATTTCAAGCATTGCTCATACATGTCATATTGAGATTATATCCATTGCCTATATGTGTGCATTTAGAATATTATGGCTTATGTCTTTGTTGCATTGCATCCCACATACTTAGTACATTCCAAGTACTAAGCACACTTTATGCCTACATGATATTACCATGTAGAGACCGGAGCTCCTATCGATTATCCTCCTCCGCGTGGCCAATTCGGTTCTTTGAAGAAAGCTTTGGTGAGTCCTCAACTCCGATGACAATATCTATATTATTCATGCTATATTGAGACTTCTTCTTTATGTTGGATACTTATTATCATGAGGGTGATCCCGGGAAGTGTCTTGACCCCCCCCTCCATTCTAAAGTAGAGGTGTTGTTGGATACTATGTTTGTATATACTTATGGGTTCGACTCTTCTTATGTTTTATCATTATGAAAGATATCCCTTAGTCATGTTTCCCTTTTTAGATACTTGACTATTGTTATTATCTTGTTTTGCTTCCGCAACCAAGAATGCATACATGATATGCTAAAAGGCTTGTTTGGGTTGTCTCCGGACTTCCCATTCGTCGTGTCACGTCTAGGCCCTAGGCTTGGATCGTGATATGCATATTAGGATTTCTACTCAGTAACCATAAAAACATGTAAATAATGATTGTCCATGCATAATAAGGCTAATATTCATAATATAATATCATATTGATGCATTTGATAGAAATCCTCAAACCCATATAATACTTATTTGTAATTAATTAAAGGAGGAGAGAGATTCTTTGGGGTCCATGGGTGAAAGGGACAAAATGGATGAAATCCACATGCCTTGGGTGACATTGAGAGAGGAAACCCAAAATTTGGGTGATGGGACTTGAAACCCTAGCCTTCGTCTTCATGTGAACTTGAGAAAGAGAGAAACTTGAGAAGGTTTGAGTGTTTTGAATGAACGATTTGGAGTAAAAGGGTTTGGGGAGTCTTAGGTTGATATGGGTAGTCTCAAGATCCAAAAATACGTAGTTTAAGAGTTGGGATGCAAAAATAATATCAGAAATACCCTTCATTAAGACTAGCAGAGTGAAACCACAAGATATCTCTATAGGTCGTAGACCTGTCTACGACTCATAGATAGGGTTTCGTCTGGTGGCATTCTTCCAAACTTTACAAACCTGAAATCTGACCTTCATTTTAGTTACTAACCCAGGACTACAACATGTAGTTCCATTTACTGGTCGTATATCCCCCTCGTAAATCTATCTCATACTTAAAAAAAGTTCACTTTTCAGAACCCAGACTATGATTAGTCAATCAATCTACAACCCATAAAGGGTCTCGTCATGCCAAGCCATGTTTTTCTTTCTCTGAATCCCCATGTATGACCAGTCTACGAGTTGTACTCTTATCAATGACTCGTACATCCCTCTTATGCTCTTAAACCTGCCATCCAAAAATGACACCAAGTTCCACGAGCACCTTCCACGACTCATGAAATCAATCATGACCCGTAAATAGGGATTGTGGTTCCAGACCAATAACCAAATTTGCAGTCTTTACTAGTGGTCCTAACTTCCCAACTTCTGGGGCTTTACAAGTTAGTCCTTTTTAAGTGGATCTTCAAACTTCTGTTTGCTTACTGTTTTTGTTCTATTTGAGAATCAAATACATTGAGATTTATATATATTTCTTTGAATTTTATTGTAGTAAATACTTGTACATGTGACACTAATCTTGGGCTAAGTTTGGATTCCATATCCTTCTTAAATGCTTATTCTTTCACATTTTAGATTGTACTTTTGCATTATCTTCCACATTATTTTGTTACTTCATCTGTTTAAAAATGAATTATCTACTTTGACTTGACATGGAGTTAAAGAAAAGAAAGAAGGTTTTTCAATCTTGTCATCTCAAATTGAAGTTATTTTACATGTATGAAAATGCCCTTTACTCTTCTGACCTTAAGCATGCCATGTGGAAAGTTGAAACTAAAGTTTTGCTAAAAAAAATGGGTCATTCTTTTTTAAGCAGACCAAAAAAATAAAGTAGGTCATTCTTTTTTAAATGGAGGGAGTATTTCGTGTTTAGACTGACTTGCCTCAGCCAAGTGCCATCACATTCGATTTTGGATCGTGATAACATATCTACAAATAAAAAATTAAATATTGAATTAGAAAACGATATTAAAAAATGAAGAGTGTAGTAAATAAAGTTCACCAATAAAGCTAATGATCAATACTAATAGCATTTATTCTATTTAAAGCACGAATAGTACAAAAACATTAGTCTGTAATGCAAACATGAGTTACCTGCAAATGAAAAATAGAAAAATTTTAAATCAAAAAAGGCATTAGAAAATGAATAGTATGAAAATGCAGTAAATAAAATAATTTGTAGTACAAATAAGAGAGACTAAGAAGTTAGAATTCCATTACAATTAAGATTTTATTAAAATTTGAATTTAAATATCATTCTAATTTTTTAAAAAAAGATCTTTTTATCACTCTTCCTTATCCTTGGCATTTTAAATATGATAATATTTTCTTGTTATAAACTTTTATTTGAATTCTGAGAAATATTTGAAAGCAATAAGAAAATTTTCTACATTTCCTTTTGTCACTTATCTTTTTTTTTTCAGTTATGAAACTATAAAGTGAAAGAAGAAGAAAGTAGAGAGAAGAGAGAAGATTTCTTATTCTCTTCAATAATATTAAGATGTCTATTACAATTAAAAAAATCTTTATATTTATAGGAAAAAACTGACTTGGTCTCCAAGTAAGAAACTGAATTGGTATTCAAGTAGGATTCCTAACTCCTAAAGGAATCTACATAAATAGACACTCATCATAAGTAGAATATGTTTATATCACTCCCTCTTGAATGTATATTTGCTAGATTATGTACCTCATCAAAACCTTACTAGATAAAACCCTGTGGAAAAAATTCTAATGAAGGGAAAATAGTACACATATCTAATAATACGCATTATTTGATGCCTCATTAAAAACCTTACAAGGAAAACCAATGGGACAAAACCTTGTCAGGAAAAAAGACTACATTGTGCATTAACTCCCCCTGATTAGAACATCAATCCACAGACTTGAAGCTTCACTTCCCAATCTTGTGTGCCATCTTCTTTAAAGTTGCAGTTGGTAGAGATTTGGTGAACAAATCATCCATATTGTCACTTGAACGAATTTGTTCCACATTTATATCATCATTCTTTTGGAGCTCATGTGTATAGAAAGGTTTTGGCGAAATATGCTTTATTCTATCTCCTTTTATGAATCCCCCTTTAGTTGTGCTATGCATGCATCATTATCTTCATATAAAATTATGGGTACTTTATCACATTTCAAGCCACATTTTTCTTGGATGAGAGGTACCATGGACCTTAACCACACATATTCTCGACTTGCTTCATGAATAGCTATGATTTCACCATGATTTGATGAAGTGGCCATGATAGACTTCTTTGTAGATCTCCAAGATATTGCAGTACCCCCACATAAGAATACATAGCCTGTTTGAGATCAAGCTTTGTGTGGGTCAGATAAATACCCTGCATCAGCATAACCAACAAAATCGGGATTGCAATCATTAGAATAAAATAAGCCCATATCGATAGTTCCTTTCAAATATCTCAACATGTGTTTGATCCCATTCCAATATCTCCTAGTAGGAGCAGAACTATACCTTGCCAATAAATTAACTGAAAAAGCCAATATCAGTCCTTGTAGTATTAGAAAGATACATTAGTACACCAATTGCACTAAGATATGGTATTTCAGGATCAATAATTTCTTCATTCTTATCTTGAGGTCGGAATGAATCATTATTTACATCAAGTGATCAAACAATCATCGAAGTACTCAATGGATGTGTTCCATCCATTATAAAATATTTTCAACACTTTTTTTATGTAGACAGATTAATGAACGAAAATACTGTTTGTCAAATGTCCAATTTGCCAACCAAGATATAATTTTATCTTTCCAAGATCTTTCATCTCAAATTCGTTCTTCAAATAATCAATTACCTTTTGAAGCTCCACTGGAGTTCCAATAAAATTTATATCATCAACATAAACTGCAAGTACAACAAATTCCAATGTTCTTTTCCTTATAAAAATACATGGGTAAATTGCATCATTTGTATAACCTTCTTTAGATAAATAATCACTAAGACTGTTATACCAGTATAACCTTCTTTAGATAAATAATTACTAAGACTATTATACCGAATGCATCCAGATTGCTTTACACCATACAATGATCTTTGCAATATAATTGAATACATTTCCCCAGATTTTGGACTATATGCTATGGGCATCTTAAATCCTTCAGGGATTTTCATGTATATGTCATTATCAAGTGACCCATAAAGATAGCCTGTAACCACATCCATCAAATGCATATAAAGTCTCTAATGGACCATGAAACTAATTAGATAATGCAATGTTATTGCATCTATAACAGGTGAGTATGTCTCTTCATAATCGACACCAGGCCTTTGAGAAAAATCTTTTTGCAACAAGGCATGCTTTATACCTTTATATTTCATTTTTCGCATTTCTTTTTCACAATAGACCGATGTATAACAAACAGGTTTAATACTATTAGGTGTTTCAATTATGGGTCCAAAAACTTTGCGCTTCGCAAGTGAATCTAATTCTGATTAAATTGCTTCTTGCCATTTTGTCGAATCACTTCTTTATCAACATTCGATAATAGATTGAGGATCAAGATCCCCACTATCTTGCATGATTTTTATTACAACATTATATGCAAAGATATAATCTATCATAATTTCTGATCGATTCAAATTAGTTTCAACATCACTTGAATTTATGGATAGTTCTTTATTTTATTGAGCCCCAAGCTTATTGATTCCATCAGGGATATCAAAAATATTCATATCTTGAACTTCCATATGAGATTCTTTCGTAGTGTCATTTGACCTTTTAGCCTTCTTTTTCTGGGATTTTGATCCTCAGAACTCAATGGTCTACCACGCTTTAGGCGTTCTTTCGACTCATTAGCTATGACACTAAAAGATGGTCCTAGAGGGGCATCAATTCAAGTAAGGACATTCTCTGCAGGAATCTGTGATTTAGTAATCCTCTTTAAATCTATAAATGCATCTGGCATTTGATTTTGTAATTCTCTGCATGTGGATAACATTTTGTACTTCTTGCTCACAAATAGAACCACGTGGATCAAGATGAGACGATAATGAATGTTTTCACAAAATTTCTCTTTTGATATCATCATATTCTCTCCCTAATTTTAGAAAAAGTGTATCATCAAACCAACAATCTGCAAATCGAGCAGTGAACATATCTCCAGTTAATGGTTCAAGATATCGAATAATTGAGGGTGATTCAAACCTAACATATATACCTACTCTTCTTTGGGATCCCATTTTTATGTGATGTGGCGGTGACACAGACACATATGTAGCAGATCCAAAATTTTTTAGATAGGATATATTAGGTTCTTGACCCAAAACCAGTTGCTATAGAGAATGTTTGTGATAATTTGTCGATTTGAGACGAATAAGTATTGCAACATGCAAAATTGCATGGCTCCATATAGAAGTGGAAAATCTAGTTTTCATAAGCAATGATTTTGCAATCAATTGCAAGTGTTTAATTAATGACTACATAAGGCTATTTTGAGTATGAACATGAGTAACAGGATGTTCAACTTTTATCCCGGGATAAACAATAGTCATTAAATGCTTGGGATGAAAACTCTGCAGTATTATCAAGGCGAATAGACTTAATCTAATTATCAGGAAATTGTGCCCGTAATGGTATTATTTGTACCAACAACTTTGCAAATGCCAAATTATGAGATCACGATAGGCACACATGTGAGCATCTAGATGAAGCATCTATTAGGACCATAAAATATCTAAACGTCCCACTAGGTGGGTGAATAGGTCCATAAATATCCTCATGTATACGTTCCAAAAATGCAGGGGACTCAATCCCAACTTTCATTAGTGATGGTCTCACAATCAGCTTATCTTGATAACATGCTATACAAGAAAATTTACCATTTAAAAGAATTTTTAGGTTCTTTAATGGATGTCGATTTGAATTTTCTATAATTTATTTTATCATTATTAAAAGTTCTCACTCTTCATGAATGAAATACAATCATCTTAGCATAACAATTTATGATAGTTTAGTACCTCATTCCATGTTAACGTGCATTATTCAATCACTTGTCTTTTTTTAGACATTATGCAATTGCTACCACATTCACTTTAGAGAATGGAGCATTTTAATGGAGTATATTTTATGTCTTTTCACCAAAAGCATATTATTGTGGTTTAGTCATCATTCTATCATTAATATAGTGCATTGAGACTTGAACCCAATGTCTTATCCATATAAAGGTTTCTTACGTCATAAATTGATGGGGCTTGAACCCTACATCTTTAACTGTGAGATATTCATGTTATTAAAATTTCATCAAGATGATGACATAATAATATCATAGCCTTAACACAGTTTTATTTTGATACTTTATTTTCATCATAATGATGTTTTCAAGGCCCATAGCATCCAACACCCATGAAGGGTAGTTCTTGTCCAAACTATGAAGGGCGACGAACACAAGTTTTGTAAGGTTAGCCATGTCAATAAGAAGAGAATAAATAAATAAATAAATAATACATTAATCTTGAATCTTTAAAATGGTAGAGTGTCGTGCTGATAACGCGTTATGAAACTATAAAGTAAAAGAAGAAGAAAGTAGAGAGAAGAGAGAAGATTTCTTATTGCTCTTCAATAATATTAAGATGTCTATTACAATGAAGGAAACCCTTATATTTATAGGGAAAAACGGACTTGGTCTCCAAGTAAGAAATTGAATTGGTATTCAAGTAGGATTCCTAACTCCTAAAGTAATCTACATAAATACACATTCACCATAAATAGAATATGCTTACAACAGTTTTTGTTTTTTTAAATTTTTTAGTTTTTTAACGTTAGTACTTTTCTACTACTGCCGCTATTGGCTACTGACTACAACTATTACTACGACTCTCTTTATCTTTTTCCCTTTTACAAGAATAAATTTTTTATGTTAGTTTAATTAAATTTATTTTCTTAATATAAATATTCAATACCATTACACATTTCTGACCGTAACATCTAATAATAATTTGGTAAGCACAGAAAAATCTCATTCCTTATAAAATTATGCATTGGAGAAAACATCACAAGATAAAATCAAACAAATACCCTTTTTTCTTTAAATTTACTCTTGCCATTATAATTAGTTAAGTGTTGTTTTATTTTTTTTTTAAATACATTATTCAAATCTCTTAAACACATATGTTTGGTAGGAATGATTATACATATACACATGTATGTGTGTGCATATATAGAGGTGAAATAAAGTGTTGGTGTGAGAGTCAGGTTAAGAAATATGAAGATAGGAAGAGATAATGAGTTTGAAAATGTATCTTTGTCACAATCCGAACCTAGAGTCTAGAAGTGACCTGGCGAATGGGAACCCGAGAGTCACAAAACAAGCCTCAAAGTATCCAAAGTTCACATCATCGGTTTGAATGCATATTCAAATAGTAAAAACATAGTTCTAAGAGACGGGAAAGTAGGACTCACACTATGGGGATATCATAGGGAAAGGGATTACATGGATTCACATAACATGTAGCACATAAAGACTAAGGGGCCAGTAATGATGACTCACTCTATGGGGCAATTCGGGACTTAGGATCTTCCATATTTCCACAAAAAGAAATGCATACTTATCATAATTCTCATAGTCAATCCATAATTGTCATATCCAATAGATAACCATAATCATAAACTCCAAATACAACATATAGCACATATCCATACAAGAGTCTACAAGATGTCCAACAATGGCTCTAGTCATAAGATGGGATAGGGGCCACGACATGTTCCAGGCTCACCCTCAAAGTAAAGATAACACAAGCAAAAGAAACATATGGTAGAGGAATAGTGGCTAGTCCTTGGAAGATAGGACTCACCACAACAAGCCAAAACTTGAGATCTAGTCTAAAGTCGTACAGTGGATGATCATAGTCCTTGGTCCCTACATGGTGAGATCATGTAGGCAAAAGTATTCATTAGTACGTTTGAATGCACTAAGTATGCGGGATGCAATGCATGTAACATATCAAAATCTGCATACGATGTTAGATGAAAAGGGAAAATAATATAAAAAGAGATATATATAGCAAGGAATGTAGTATAATAAGATGCTATAAAATTCATGATGCATAAAGTGCAAATGATACTCATATATAGTAGGGATGTGACCTTAACTGACATAAGTAAGACCAATCGAGCTATTACTTGGAATCCCGATGAAATCTCCTCATCGGTAAAGAGGTGGTCTACTTGCTAAAAATAAATCATACTTCACCTTACGGGCAACCCCATTTTGTATGAAGCAACCTTCCTCACGGGCATCACAATTTCATATAGGATTTTCACATATAACATATCATATTAATTCTTCTCCATATGAACATCCCCATTTCGGAGGCAACTTTTCTTACGGGCATCCCCATTTCAGAAAGGACCTATGTTAGGCACATAGCTCAAGAAAATGAGAGGGCCCTTGGGGATAGCACTAACGCCCCCAATCCATCAGTGCTAAGTAGTCATCCCATAAGAATACATATACGTATACATTTACATGCTTTCAAAAGAGACAATAATTATTTTCAGAACCAATTCAATGCATTCTTAGGCTTAAAGGCCTAATATCATTCATAATAATTAATACTTAGGCTCAAATGCCAAAATTCATAATTTCATTGTAATGACCTAGCCCAACGCTATGAAGTATTATCCCCTCTTGGGCCTAGACCATCACGAATTTGTCCCTTTCGGCTCACCCCAAAAGGTGCCTCACAGTATATAGACTAGTCCATTACTTTTTGTACCCTGCATCTCTCTTGTGTTTTATCGATGTGGGACATCTCCTCTTAAGATGGGTTGTTACACACACACCCTATATGGATTCAGCGTCCTCTCTGAGGTTTGCCCCACCGCATGTGATTTGCCTAAACTCAGTTGAACTCTAGCCCCACATCGACAAGGCTGACATAGGAGTGACTCTGATACCATCTGTAATGACCTGACCCGACACTGTGAAGTATTGTTCGCTCTTGCGCCTAGCCCATCATGGATTATTCCCTTTGGGATCACCCCAAAAGACATCTCATAGTATATAGACCAGTCCATTACTTTATATACCCTGTATCTATCATGTGTTTTGCCGATGTAGGACATCTCCTCTTAAGATGGGTTGTTACATACAATTGTGACACCACTGTGAAAAGACCAAAATACCCCAAGAATTGACCACGCACATAACACGTCTTTCCATGCTCCGTTTGCAAATCCGAGACTGGATTTGTTATAAGCATAAAATATTGAGTGGGAAAATAGTCTCGAATCGAATTTTAAGAAACCTAGGTGAATTAAAAATTTCGATAATTCTTTACAGGCAGTGAGGTTTCCGCGCCCAGGGTGTGATGCGCCTAGGAAGTGGAGCCACACTTAGGAAAATTTTTAAATTTTTGATGGAAATCTGATTTTGCGAAAAATAAGAAAAATATATATGTCCGCATCTGAGGCACGACGCGGACATGTTTAAATTCCGACCTTCATTTTCTTTCATTTAATGAAGGATAGTTTCGACTTTTTTCACCCTCCATAAGCCTAAAATAATCAATTTCAACTGTAAATTAAACCCCAGAACGTGCAAATTCACTCGCATAATTTCAAAACCTCTCCAAAGTCTCAAAGCTTAGGATCAAGAACTAGTAGGACATTCAAGAATCCATTCCAAGCTCCTCCAAGAATTATGTAAGGCCACTTCAAAAGCTATTTTATGGATATTTTAGAAATCATAAGTTAGTTTTCATCCAAGAATTTTCAAGTATAAGTTAAGATCAAAATTCATGCTTTTCTGTGAGGTTCATTAAAATTTCATTCATACATATAGATTCTTGCTAAGTATTATAATTCTTGATTTTTTTATTACTAATTTAAAGTATTACTACCAAGATTTATAACCATGGATGATCTTCTGTAAATTTTAGATAGGTTTAATGAATACCCACAAAGCCTATAGTTTGAGTTGGGATTAAGAATCAATTTTCTCTGAACTGCTTTTGCACTGTAGCTGAGTAACTCATATGTTTGAAAATACTTGAGAAGATACTAGTTTCAGTCAAGACAAAGAATTCTGATGAGAAGGTTAAATAGCTAAGTTAGGCTAAGTACCTGAAAGATCAATAATTTTGAGAATTCATATTCTTTAAGTTATGAGCTATATAAAAGTTATTTTGGAAGTAGTATTGAGCACCGATACGAGTGAGAGTAGAATTAATTACTTGAACTCGTAAACTATATAGCCAGCATAGGATAGGATTATACCAAGGTACATTCCTCATTAGCCACTGAGATGGCCCAGTTTTGGGATGGATCCACTCCCTTAGTTTTTCGTCCCCTACGTTGGCAAAGTATGGGATAGCTATGGAAGCGTGAGCAAGATATTGTACACCACGAAGCTCATATTGGTTGTTATCGGTTAGAGAAACTACCCAAGTTAAAGCAAGTTATATTTTTGTACAGATTTCAGTATGTTTACCTTCAGCATGTTTATTTTCAGCATACAGAGTATCTATTACTTATGTTATTCTGTTTCGAGATATGATTGTGTACGTTGAAATGTTACATCACTCTGAGTTCCTATTTTAGCCATCTTACATACCATATATTCCACGTACTGACATCCTTAGGACCTGCACCATTTTATGATACAGACGCAGGTGAGAGAGTCCCTCATCAGCCGCTTCGTTGAGGACCAGATATCGTTAAGGCCTCTTCTCAATCTGATGCTTGGAGTTGTTTATGTTTTCCTTTCAGCATTTATTTTCAGTTATGGTTACTTGGGGCCTGTCCAGTAGTCCTTTCAGACCATTCTGGTAGAGGTTTCATAGACTATATATCAGATACTTCAGTCCTGGTTGATTGATTTAACTATTGATCTACTTCCCCTTTTCAGTTATTTAAAGACTTTTCACTATTATTTAAACCTTCCACTTAGTAAGTAATCAGGCCAAGAGATTCACTTGGGACAATAATGGTTCTGAGTGCTAGTTACGTCTAGGGTGTAGGCTCGAGGCGTGATAAACTTGGTATCAGAGTGCAGAGTTCAAGAGTCCTAGGGAGTCTATGGAACCATGTATAGTAAAGTCAATATTATAGATATAAAGCACGCCACATTTATAATAGGGAGGCTGCGGGACATTAGGAAGTGTCACCATTAATTGTTATTCTTTGTCTCGTGCTTCAAAGTATATCTCTGTTAAGTCCATCCTAACTTGTTAGGTCACCCAGTGTTTTTCATAGCTAACGGACCAGTACAGGGCAAAAGGCGCCCAGCCAGGAGAAATGCAAACTAGCCCGGCCCAATTCCTGAGGGACCTAGAGGTCCAACTATGTCTGTAGAGCAGCCATAGCAAGCGGACATCTCTAATGTTGAGCTTCGTCATGCCATCTAGACTTTGGCTCAGGCGATTATGACACAGGGAGGTCGCTAGGAAGATGGCATAAATGATGGGTCGGATACCTCCAAGGTTCGAGACTTTATGAGGATGAATCCACCGGAATTCAAGGGGTCTAATGTGAAGGAGGATCCTGAGAATTTCATTGAGGAGCTCCAGAAAGTGTTTTGGGTTATGCATATATGTGATGTTGAGCGGGTTGAGTTGGCTGCCTACTAGCTCAAGGGGGTATCTAGACTCTAGTTTGATCAGTGGAGAGGAAGTAAGGTAGATGGAGCGCCAGTTGTTAGTTGGGAAATGCTTGAGGAGGCCTTTCAGGGATAGTACTTCCCCAGAGAGATGAGGCAGGCTAAAATGAGGGAATTTCTGAATCTGAAGTAGGAGGATATGAGTGTGGGGGAGTACAGCCTTAAGTTTACTCAGTTGTCCTGTTATGCTCCAACTATGGTGGCAGACCTGCGCACTAGGATGGATTTATTCGTGTCGGGGCTCTCTCGGATGACTAAGAGGGAGGGCAGGAATGCTATGCTGATTGGGGATATGGACATAGCCTGATTGATGATTTATCTGCAACAGGTAGAGGAGGAGAAAATGCAGGATAGGGAAGAGTTCAAAAGCAAGAGAGCCAAGACATCAGGCCAGGAGATAGGTAGGAGGGGGCTGGAGGTGGAAATCACTCATCCTTTTAGCCTAAGATAGCCGGACCAACACCTTCATCCGCTAGTGTACCAGCACTGAGAGTCAGGAAGAAGCAGGGATCACAGCACCGTAGGTTTTCGGGCATATAGTCACAGGGCAGCATAGCTCAAGGATCAAACCATTATCCTACTTGTTGTAAGTGCGATAGGTCTCATCCCGGAGAGTACCTCGTAGGCACAAATGGTGGTTTCAAATATGGTCAGGTGGGGCACTTGTTGAAGGATTGTCCCATGGGAAAGAAAAATATGAGAGATAATAGATCACAGTCAGTTTCCTCAGCACCGCAGGGTAAGCCACCTCACAGGGGCACTGCAGTAGGGGCAAGCGAGGGCACAAACCGCTTGTATGCCATGGGCACCAAACAGGAGCTGGAGAACTCACCAGACGTGGTTACGGGTATGCTCAAAAGCTTTACTTATGATATCTGTGCATTATTAGACCCAGGAGCCACATTGTCATTCGTAACCCCATATGTAGTTGTGAAGTTTGGGGTTAATCCAGAATGCCTTCTAGAGCCTTTCAGTGTTTCCGCTCCTACTAGAGAGTCTATTCTAGCACAAAGAATTTATAGGGGTTGTCCAGTCTCAATTTATCATAAGACTATTGTAGCTGATTTGGTTGAGTTAGATATGGTAGACTTCGACGTCATTGTTAATCGTAAAAATGGCTTTTTTTACAAAAAGAAAAATTATAAATCGGTTTAAAAACTTTATTAATTTAAGAGAAAACCCATTTTTTCAAAAAATAAGAAGACAGAGTCGCCACTTATTTTTTTAAAGAAATTAAGAAAACTTAAAATAATTTTAAGACTCCAATAGAAAAAGTCCTAAAATTTCAGAGAAATGGATAAGGGTCCTTATCACTATTTTAAGAAGGTATTAGCACTTAAAATAGCCGCTAACACGCGGTTATCCGAAGATTTGAAAATTATTTGACTAACTTCTAAATAAAAGGATATTTAAAGATCTTAATAAATTTTGATAAAAAAATCACTTAAAGTGAAATAATGTTAATTATTTTGAAGCATGACTTAGAGTAGTAGTAAG
>JAABOM020059460.1:0-12790 GCA_011800125.2 Solanum clarkiae
CTTGATGCACTTCACTTGGTCCAAGTCGCGAGCTTTCCTTTCTCTTACTTTAGCGAGCCTATACAATCTCTTGTCCCGTCCTTTATCACTTATCTCCTCATAAAGGCGCTCAACGCTGCTGACTTAGCATTCGTCACTGCCATCTTTGCTTCTGACTTGGCCGTCTTGTAGAAAATAGCAAATATGATGATAAAATTATTGTTCTCCTAACTAGTTAGAAGTCACAAAAAAATAATAATCTACTTTGATCTAATTACATGAGATAGAAAAATCCATAATAATTCGAGGGTATAGTTGAAAATAAGTTTTTTGTAGAGTTTTAAACCAAGAACAAGATTAGATGGGAAGTAATGAACCAACACTTGATAAAAAATAATTTCTACATTACTAATCCTTGTGTTATTCATTTTTGTACCAAAGGACCCCTTATTGATATGTTAGTGTTATCAATTTACTTATTTTTTTTAAAAAAAATAATTAATTTGGGCTCATGGCCCGTATTATTGATTAAACCACAATAAATCTATTCAATACAAGACACGGACGGTCCAAGTCCAGTCCGAATGAAATAGAGAATCCCTATTATATAAGATTTCCTAATTGTGACTCTACACCTACTCAACATCGTTCCTTTTAGCAGGTGTAGAGTCACAATTAGGA
The DNA here is from genome assembly GCA_011800125.2 of Solanum clarkiae. NCBI lineage: Eukaryota > Viridiplantae > Streptophyta > Magnoliopsida > Solanales > Solanaceae > Solanum > Solanum clarkiae. The sequence goes on from JAABOM020059460.1 coordinate 661, forward strand.
AACTGTATGTAATAGCGATTCTCTATTTCATTCGGACTAGGCTTGGATCGTCCGTGTCTTGTATTGAATAGACTTTATTGTGGATTAATCAATAATACGAGCCATAAGCTCAAATTATTTTCTATTTTAAAAAAACAAGTAAATTGATAACACAAACATATTAATAAATCATAAGAGAACTACTAAAAATACCGTCGAACTTGGCACGAATTATTAGTCTCATCTGTAAACTCTTGATAGGCTTAAAAAATAGAAAATTTTCCTCCAATTTATAATTATCAACTACTAGAATATTCCTCTTCTCATTTTTAATTGCTTGATTATCTTTCTTTTCTAATGACTATTTTTTGTCAATGTGGACTTCTGACAACGTTAAAATTTTCACGGTCGAATGACAATCTCATAAGAAGATTTTGGGATTGTAAAAATATGGCAGCAAATGAACTTCTACAAAATTTCAAATAAAAATTAATAAATTACAAAAACATGAAGCTGAGGAGTATTTTTAAGCCTATCAATAGTTGAGGCATGAAACTAATAATGCATGCCAAGTTCGAGGGTTTATTAAGCTTGGTTCGCCAAGTTGAGGAGTTTTTTTAAGCCTATCAATAATTTGAGTACGAAAATAATAATTTGCGCCAAGTTCGAAGGTCTATTTAAGCTTAGTTCGCTAAGTTGATGAGTATTTTTAAGCCTATTAATAGTTTAGGGACGAAACTAATAATTCGTGCCAAGTTTGAGGGTGTTTTTAGTATTTCTCTCTTAATTTGTTGATATGTTAGTGTTATCAATTTACTTTTTTTTTTAAAAAATAAATATTTTGGGCTCATGGCCCGTATTATTGATTAGGAATAATTACAGAACTACACACATAATTTATCAAAATCTTCAATATTCCCTACCATATAAAAAAAATTACAGAAATCCCATATTTTTATATTCTCTCTCTTATTTTTAGATGCTTACAATAAAACTTTTCCCTACATGTTAATAACTATTATTACGCCTTTTTTTTAATTTTGCATTCTAATCAATGTCAATCACTCATCAGTAACCCAACTTATCATAATTAATTGCAAATTCAAATTTCAGATTGGTACTTTATGAAATGTGAAGTGTCTGTCTTCTTCTTCCTTCTTTGTTGAAAGTTTTTCTCCAAATTGATTTCGTCCTTCGATTAGTTAACAATTCCAATGGATTCTCAACTAACATTCATTGGTGAGAGTTAACTATTGGTCCAGGACATGACAATTGTGTCTTGGTACTTGATACTTGGACAAAAGTTTATGTTTTTTTTTCTTGTAAATACTTGTTACTTTAATTGAACAATATGATACTTATAGATACTTGAATGACAAATTAATTTTTTACATTTGCAGGGAATTGATACACGAATTTAGGTATTATCATGTACAAAGTTTAAGTACATCATAGATATTTGATATTTCAAGTCGGATTCTTTGTTTTGGATACTTGATTCTTTGTTTAAAACTACAAGTCCAGTATTTGGAAATTGTGTTTTTGTGCTTGATACCTGGATAAAAGTTTATCTCTTTTTGTGTTTGTCGATACTTTGATACCTAAATTTAGATGATGAATTTAGGTTCTTAATATTGGAAGAATGATTTCCCTGTTCAGGAATCCCTGTTCTTTCGTAGGCAACATCAAATTCCAGAATGATACAGCAAGACTGATATGTTCATAACGTCTCTTCCACATCGTTGCTGAAATCTTTATCTAATCCTTTGCTACGTTCATAACATCTCTTCCACGTCGTTGCTGAAATCTATATCTAATCCTCAATTTTGCGTTTTCTTGAAAGGATTTTGTCAGGCTTTTTGAATTTTTGAAATTGTTTCTGTTGGGCATATATAACAACTAAAATTATTGTCAATAACGTTATAGCATAATTAATGGGTAACTGAATTGAATTTTTCACTTCAGCTCCATTTTATGCGTAACTAATTGGGCTCATTCCTATTTTTTTCGATGTGTATCAATCTTTGATTTAAGGTATCAACACATCTAATTAATAGGGGATATTAAGTAATTTAGAAAAAAGTTGGTATAGAAAGGAATTAACCTTATATAGTATGAAATTTAAATAATTTTTACTATTGATTAAACCACAACAAATTCTATTCAATGCAAGACACTGGATGGTCCAAGTCCAATCCGAATGAAATAGAGAATCCCTATTATATAAAGTTTCCTAATTGTGACTCTACACCTACTCAATATCGTTCCTTTGAGTAGGTGTAGAGTCACAATTAGAAAACTATATATAATAGGGATTCTTTATTTCATTCGGACTGGGGTTGGATCGTCCGTGTCTTGTATTGAATAGAATTTAAAGTGGTTTAATCAATAATATGAGCCATGGGCCCAAATTATTATTATTTTTTTTTAAAAAACAAGTAAATTGATGATATTAACATATTAATAAATCATGAAAGAAGTACTAAAAATATGCTTGAACTTGACACGAATTATTAGTCTCGTCCCTAGACTGTTGATAGACTTAAAAAAATAGAAAATTTTCCTTCAAATTTTAATTATAAACCACTAGAATACCCTTTTTCTTCCCATTTAACCTTTCCTCCATTAATGGTGACCTCAAAGTAATTTTTTTTTTAATTGCTTGATTCTCCTTCTTCTTCTATTTTATTTATGATTACATTTTGTCAATGTGGACTTCCGGCAATGTTAAAAATTTCATGGTCGGATGACAATCTCATAAGAAGCTTTTAGGATTGTAAAAATATGACAACAAATGAACTTCTACAAAATTTCAAATAACAATTTAATAAATTACAAAAAGATGAAGCTAAGCGGTGTTTTTAAGCCTATCAATAGTTTAGACACGAAACTAATAATGTGTGCCAAGTTCGAGGGTGTATTTAAACTTGGTTCGCCAAGTTGAGGAGTTTTTTTTAAGCCTATCATTAATTTGGGGATGAGATTAATAATTCGTGCTAAGTTCGAGGGTCTTTTTAAGCTTAGTTTGCTAAGTTGAGGAGTATTTTTAAGTTTATTAATAGTTTAGAGACAAAAATAATAATTCGTGTCAAGTTTGAGGGTATTTTTAGTACTTCTCTTTTGATTTATTGATATGTTAGTGTTATCAATTTACTTGTTTTTCTTTTAAAAAAATATTTTGGGCTCATGGCACATATTTATTTATTAAACCACAATAAATTCTATTCAATACACGACACGGATGGTCCAAGTTCAATCCGAATGAAATAGAGAATCCCTATTATATAAAGTTTCCTAATTGTGACTCTACACCTACTCAACATCGTTCCTTTGAGTTGGTGTAGAGTCACAATTAGAAAACTTTATATAATAGGGATTCTCTATTTCATTTGGACTGGGCTTGGATCGTTCGTGTCTTGTATTGAATAGAATTTGTTGTGGTTTAATCAATAATACGGGCCATGAGCCCAAATTATTATTATTATTTTTAAAAAAAAGTAAATTGATAACACTAACATATCAATAAATCATGAAAGAAGTACTAAAAACACCCTTAAACTTGGCATGAATTATTAGTCTCGTCCCCAAACTGTTGATAGACTTAAAAAAATTAGAAAATTTCCCTTTTTAATTTTTAATTACCAACCGCTAAAATACCCTTTTTCTTCCCATTTAATCTTTCCTCCATTAATGGTGAGATCAAAGCAAGATTTGTTTCTTTTTTCATTCTCATTTTTAATTGCTTGATTCTCTTTCTTTTCCTATTTTGTTTATGATTATATTTTGCCAATGTGGACTTCCGGCAATGTTAAAATTTCATGGTCAGATGACAATCTCATAAGAAGATTTTAGGATTGTAAAAATATGACAACAAATGAACTTCTACAAAATCTCAAATAAAAATTTAATAAATTACAAAAACATGAAGATGAGAGGTGTTTTTAAGCCTATTAATAGTTTAGGCACAAAACAAATAATACATGCCAAGTTCGAGGGTGTATTTAAGCTTAGTTCGCCAAGTTGAGGAGTTCTTTTGAGCCTATCAATAATTTGGGGATGAAACTAATAATTCGTTCCAAGTTCGAGGGTGTATTTAAGCTTAGTTCGCTAAGTTGAGGAATGTTTTTAAACCTATTAATAGTTTAGGGATGAAACTAATAATGCATGCCAAGTTTGAGGGTGTTTTTAATACTTCTCTCTTGATTTATTGATATGTTAGTGTTATCAATTTACTTGTTTTTCTTTAAAAAAATAATAATTTGGTCTCATGGCCTGTATTACTGGTTAAACCACAATAAAGTCTATTTAATACAAGACACGGATGGTCCAAGCCCAATCTGAATGAAATAGAGAATCCATATTATATAAGGTTTCCTAATTGTGACTCTACACCTACTCAACATTGTTCTTTTGAGTAGGTGTAGAGTCACAATTAGGAAACTTTATATAATAGGGATTCTCTATTTCATTCGAACTGGGCTTGGATCGTTCGTGTCTAGTATTGAATAGAATTTATTGTGGTTTAATCAATAATATGGGCCATGAGGCCAACTTTTTTTTTTTAAGAAAAAACAAGTAAATTGATAACACTAACATATCAATAAATCATGAGAGAAGTACCACAAACATCCTCGAACTTTGAACGAATTATTAGTTTCGTCCCTAAACTATTGATAGACTTAAAAAAAAAGAAGATTTTCCTTCAATTTTTAATTACCAACTGCTAGAATACGCTTCTTCTTCCCATTTATTGTGATCTTTCTTGATTCAAACTCTCATGACTCCATTTCATTGTGTGTAAACCCTTTTGCTTATTCCATTTAATGAGAAGTGGATGGGATGTCATTCCCACCAAATTCCTTGCTGAATGCATGTTTACCGTATCCGGATCTGATTTATCCTCCTCTACTCTTTTGCTGAAGTTGGTATCTCTTTTTTGATAGATGTAGAACCAACCTTGTTCACAGCCTTTCGCTCCCAAATTGTGTATATCAATTTTGCACATATTTTAGCTGTGTAGTTTTGGTAATGCCTGTCCTATCTGTACATGCTCTTTATCTTGATGTGTTAGAAATGGCTCTGCTTCTTACTCCGATGGAAGGAATTTGGTGTTTATCTGTATTAAGTATCCTTCTCCCCATGCTTGGTAGCTGCAAAAAACTATGATATTGCTGTTTATCTTCTTGTAGAATGCCCATTTACAATGAAATCAACCAACATATTAGCTTCTCTGTACACGTGTTAGTTTCACTTCAAATTGTTGTATTAACTGTTGGGTGGTTCCCACTATTTCTATTAACTCCCAGGGTACTTTCCACTCCTCAGCTAGCATATGTTTGATTGTTAGTGAGTCAGCCTGAAGTATTACCCTTAGGAATCCTTTATCAGTACAATAGGATATTGCTTTCCAAATAGCTTGAGCCTCAGCCTGCATGTTAGTAGATATCCCTATGGACTTGATTCTGCATATAAAAGATCACCTTCCTTGTTTCTGATGCAGAACCCACAGACAATCTCTCCAGGACTCCCTTTACTAGCTCCATCAGTGTTACACACTATTCATCCCTCCCCAGGTGGTTTCCATAGAACTTTTTGAAAATATAGTCTTGGCTTATAGTTTTTCAAAAAATCTATAATATCCACCCAATTCACCGGTAAACCTTTTATCCATTGGAAATTCAACTTGATGAAGTGAAATACTGCTTTATGACATTAAAAAGACATCTAGTTATAAGAATAATCATTTGTTGGGAAAAACGCGGACTAACACAAAATAGATATGGCAAAATAATAGGAATAAAATGGGGAAAACAATGACACCAAGAATTTTAAGTGGGAAACCCTTTTTAAATGAAGGAAAAAACCATAGGCTAAGATGAACAACTGATATTACTATAGTAAGAAATTTTACACCGTGTAGGCACGAGTACAATACTCAAAAACTTCTACACATACACAAAAGAAATACCCTCTTTTAATTTTTCACCTTACCAAAAATATTGCACACACTCTATTTTTCTTCACATACTATTTTTCCTTATAGTCTATAGTATATCTTACAGATAAAATACTCGGTGTATTTTATTCTCTCTGTGACTCTCTTTCTTTTTCCTCTCAATTTTGGTGTGCTTATGGAGGAGCTCAACAACTGATCCTTTTATAGGGGAAGCTTTGCCTCTTGATGTCATTGATGACATCAATGACAAAGCAAAAATCAAAGTTTGTTAGGTGCTACTTTGCAGCATTTCTTGAATTTGAAAAAAGGGGATGAACCCCACAAACCTCCCCCTCCAGACCCATTCACCGGATGGAGGTACCTTCATCTTTTCAGAGAGAGCTCATGCCGACAAGTTCTTTGCACAATTCAAACTTGTCTCTTGTCACAACCTTGGTCAGCATATCTACAAGATTCTCATTTGTAGAAATCTTTTCAACCTGCATAGATTTGTCCTCTATCTTTTCTCAAATCCAATGGTATCTCACATCTATGTGTTTTGTCCTCGCATGGTACATCGAATTCTTGCTCAATTCTATCGCACTTTGACTATCACAATAGATGACATACTCTATTTGATGCAACCCAAGCTCTTGAAGTAATTGTTTAAGCCATATCATCTCTTTGCTAGCTTCAGTAGCCGCAATATACTCAACTTCAGTTGTAGATAGTGCAACGCACTTCTGCAACTTTGACTGCCATGATATAGCTCCCTTTGAAAAAGTAAACAAATATCCAGTAGTGGATTTTCTGTTATCTAGGTCACCAGCCATATCAACATTTGTATAGCCCTTCAAGATTGAACTAGAGCCTCCAAACCACAAGCATACATCCGTGCTTCCTTTCAGATACCTGAGTGTCCACTTCACAGCTTCCCAATGCTCTTTTACAGGATTATCGAGAAATCTGTTGACAACACCAACTGCATGAGCAATATCTGGTATAGTGTATACTAGTGCATACATCAGACTTTCAACGACAGAGGAATATAGAATTTTGGTCATATTCTCTTTTTCCTCCTTTGTTGTTGGGGACATCTTCTTACTCAACTTCATATGTCTAGCAAGAGGTGTATTAACAGGCTTAACATTCTTCATGTTGAAGCATTCCAGTATACATTCAATGTACTTCTTTTGTGACAGATAAATCATCCTTTCATCTCTGAGACGAGTGATCCTCATGTCCAAAAGTTGTTTGGCATGGCCCAAGTCTTTCATAGAAAAAGACTTACACAACTCCTTCTTCAACTCGTCAATTTTGGAAGTATACTTGCCCACAATCAACATATCGTCCACATACAACATTAGGATGATAAAATCATCATTAGAAAATTTTTGTACAAATACACAATGATCTGAGGAAGTTTTCTTGTAGCCTTGCTTCCCCATATCAGATCAAACTTTTTGTACCACTGTTTAGGGGCTTTCTTTAGGCCATAAAGACTCTTTTTGAGTTTGCACACAAATTTTTCTTTACCATTTACTTTGAAGCCCTCAGGTTGTTCTATATAAATCTCCTCTTCTAGGTTACTGTGAAGAAAAATCGTCTTCACATCCATCTGCTCCTCCAAATTTAGACTAGCAGCCAAACCAAGAATTGTATGAATAGAGGGCATTTTCACGACAGGTGAAAATATTTTGTCAAAGTCAATACCTTTTCTTTGACCGAATCCCTTGACAACCAATCTAGCTTTGTATCTGGGCTTCTGGGTGTATTCTTCAATTTTAACTTTGAACACCCACTTATTCTTCAAAGCTTTCATGCCCTTTAGCAATTTCACCAACTCATAAGTACGGTTCTAATGCAAAGATTTCATCTCATCTTGCATGGCTTTTATCTATTGATCCCTATGCTCATCTTTCATAACCTCTCTATAACATTCAGGTTCTCCCCTGTCAGTGAGTAGTACATACTCATTTGATGGATAATGAGACGATGGAACACGCTATCTTGTGGACCTCCTGAGAGGAATATTTGGTTTGTCCACAACTTTATGAGCTGGAGGATCATTAATAACACAATCATTGTTGTTATCAATATCAACATGTTGATCCTGAACATGATCTTGGGCTTCGTAACGGTTATCGAGCCCACCAACATCATGCACACTTGCATGAGGCATTTCATCAATATGAACTACACCATCAGAACTGGAGGATTTCAGCTTCCCCGCTTTCTCAATGTCGTCAATTGTTTGATTCTCCATGAAGACGATATCACAACTTCTCACAAGTTTCTTTTCAATTGGATCATATAGACTGTAACCAAGTTTGTCAAGGCCATATCCAATGAAGATGCACAGTCTTGCCTTGGCATCTAACTTTGACCTCTCATCTTTCGGCATATGTAAAACTGCTTTGCAACCAAACACCCTTAAATGGTCATAGTAAACCTCCTTGCCATACCAAAATTTGTTGGAACATCACCTTGCGAAGCCATAGTAGGAGATAGATTAATCACATGTGCAACGGTCAATAATGCCTCCCCCCAAAAGGAGTTTGGCAACTTTGCTTCAGAAAATAAACATCTAACTCTTTCCACCAAGGTACTGTTCATCCTCTCTGCCAAACCATTAAGCTGAGTAGTCTTAGGAGGAGTCTTCTGGTGTCTATACCTTGATGCTTGCAGTATTCGTCAAATGGTCCACAATATTCACCACCGTTATCAGTACGAATACATTTCAGTTTCTTTCCCGTTTCTCTCTCAACTGAAGCTTGAAACTGCTTAAAGACACCTAGCATTTGGTCTTTAGTCTTCAAGACATAGACCCAAAGTTTTCTCGAGCAATCATCAATGAAAGTGACAAAATAGAGGGCACCACCCAGAGTCTTTGTCTTCATTGACCACATAAATCAGAATGCACCAACCTAAGCAACTCTTTCTTAAAGGAGGGTTAGACTTGAAGGAAACTCTATTTTTCTTTCCAGCTAGGCAGTGGTCACATGTTTCTAATGTAGCACCTTTGAAATCTAACAATAATTTCTTCTTGGCTAGAACATTTAGTCCTTTCTCAATGATGTGGCTAAGTCTCTTGTGCCATAACGTTGAAGAATTATCTTCCTCAACTGCATTCACCATATTGGCACAAGTAGAAGCAATAGTCAAGTATAGACCACGACGTTTTCCACCAAGAGCCACAACCAAGGAACCCTTAATGAGTTTCTACTTTCCTCTACTGTTGGTACTAACATATCCTTCATCATCTAATACACCAACGTGCAGTAGGTGTAGACGAACATCAGGTGCATACTTCACATTGTTCAGAACTAGTTTAGTTCCAATACTAGTTTCTAAACAGATTATACCAATACCAACCACCTTAGACAATATCTCATCACCCATACTCAAGGTTCCAAAATCACCAGAAGTATAGGAAGAGAAAAAATCTTTCCTGGATGTCATATGAGATGCGACGCCATAACCCAGCTTGACTCATCACAAAAAATATTTATCTGATTATCATCAAGAATGGTAAGAAGATCTTCGGTGGCAATGGTGGCAAAACAATTTTCATTGCCATCTTCTTTTTCCTTTTTCAATTTTCGGCAGAACTTCTTTGTGTTCCCTTTCCTACCACAATGATAGTACTCAGTATTTTTAAATTTGCCTCTAGATTTACTCCTATTGTGTTCTCTATTCTGAGAACCACAATTTTTGTTTTTCTCCCTAGGGCCTATCACTAGGACATCTGATGAAGAAATACTTGAGATTTTCTTCTCATGTCTTCGTTCAAGATACTGCTCTTGGCAAAATTCATAGAGATCACACCATCCGGAGCAGAATTTGATAATGACATTCTAAATATTTCCCAAGAATCTGGTAGGGAACCACGTAGAAGCAAGCCTTGAATTTATTCATCAAATTTAATACCCATAGCAGACAACTGGTTCATGATCCCCTAAAAATTATTCAGGTGATCTGTCATCGGAGAACCATCAATATATTTTAAACTCAACATCTGATTTATTAAGAACATTTTGTTGTTCCTAGTCTTCCAAGCATATAAACTTTCAAGATGCTCCCATAGGGTTCGAGCATGTGTTTCTCCAGAATATAATTCAACACATTATCATCAACCCACTATCGAATAAATCAATAGACCTATCTATACAACAGATTCCACTCTTCATTTGTTTTATTTTCAGGCTTTAGAGTGGAAAAGACTAGTTGATAGAAATTCTTAACGTAAAGCAGATCTTTCATTTCCCTTCCAAATGGCATAATTAATGCTATTCAAAGTGACTATTCTACTAGTGTTGGCTTCCATTATTTTTCCAAAAAATTATTTACCAAAGTAATTCTTTTCTGATGTGGAAGTTCAGATTGTGCTGCAACCACAGAGCATACTCAGACAGAACCTCGGCTTTGATACCAGTTTATTGGGAAAGACATGGACTAACACAAAACAGATATGAAAAAATAATAGGAATAAAATGGGAAACCAATGACACCAAGAATTTTACGTGAAAATCCTTTTTAAATAATAGTAAGAAATTTTACACCGTGTAGGCATGAGTACAATACTCAAAAACTTCTACACACACAAAAGAAATACCCTCTTTTGATTTTTCACCTTACAAAAAATATCGCTCACGCTCTATTTTTCTTCACAAACTATTTTTCCTTATAGTCTATGGTATACCTCGTAGATAAAATATTCAGTGTATTTTATTCTCTCTGTGACTCTCTTTCTTTTTCCTCTCAATTTTGGTGTGCTTATGGAGGAGTTCAACAACTGATCCTTTTATAGGGGAAGCTTTGCCTCTTGATGTCATTGATGTCATCAATGACAAAGAAAAAATCAAACTTTGTTAGGTGCTGCTTTGCAACATTTCTTGAATTTGAAAAAAGGGGCTGGACCCCACATCATTATCATGTCTACAAGCATTCCTCATCTTCCAAAACCCTCACATGACTATAGCTGGAATAATCTTCATGACTTTTTCCAGCTTACTGTGTGCCTGAATCTCCCACCATGTGATAATGAGCTGCTGAAAATCCATGTTCTCCACACTGATATGTGTACAAGTAGCAAAGTGCTTCCATAGCTCAAGAGCTATGGGAGTTGTTAGAAAAACATGCTCCATAGTTTCCATCTCCTTCTCACAACAGTAACATCTGGACACCATTTGAATTTTCATCCTTTGAAGGTTGTCATTAGTTGCAATTCTCCTTTTCTAAGCCCTCCATAGGAAGAAAGCAATCTTAAAAGGCTATATTTTGATCCAGATACATTTTGTCCAATTGTTGAATCTGTTTCTTCGTCCTCAGACTTCTGAATGCAGATTTGACAGTGAACAAACTCTTGTTTCACCCATCCACTAGGCTTTGTCAGATGAATTTGATTCAACTTTGGGCTTAATATTCTCAATTATGTATTCAACCATTTCTTCCTTGTTAATGAATTTGATTCAATGTTGGGCTTAATATTCTCAATTATATATTCCATCATTTCTTCTGATATAGCTTCTTGTAATTTATCTCTATTCTACTGATCGACTATTGACTATGTATTCTTTAACTTCAGAGTCTTCATTGACAATTTTTTTTTTGTCTTCAATGAAATACAAAGCAATTTTAGTCCAATTGTCAAATTAGAAACCAGAATTTTCAGATTTTAACTGTCACCAAATTACATGTTCCACCTCTTCTCTCACCTTCATAATATTTCTCCACACTTGGGGAGCCCCATGATTAGAGACAATTACAGGATACATCTTTTTACAATACTTATTCCACATGAACTGAGCCCATAAGGATGATGTAGACACCTTAAAATTCCACCATAAATTTGCAACAAGCCTTTGTCCACATCATGAAAGGATCTTAATCCAAGTCCACCTTCTTCTTTAGGGTAACAGAGGTCATTCCAAGCCACCTAATGTTTTTCCTTCATACTCTCCATTGTTGAACCCAAAGGGAATAATTGGGCGTTGGTAAACACGAATTTGAGAGGAAAAATATTTCTTCTATTACTCACAAGAATAGATTACAAAATAAGTCTCAAACTCATACTTTTCTAACATTGTTTCTTGGTGTTTTTTTTTGTGTGTGTTTAATGAAGGAAATCAGCAGCTCCTTTTATAGGGGTGTCTGCAGGTTTAATTGTCAAAAGTTGGCCAAAAGTTGGTGGCCAACTTTAAAACAATATTGAAG
>JAABOM020059461.1:0-12787 GCA_011800125.2 Solanum clarkiae
AATAGCAATGATTCGAAGCACTTCTTTTTACACTATTTTGGAAACCCAAGGACTCAATCGTATGGATATGTAAAATACAGGATTTCCAATCCTAGCAGGAAAGGGAGGGAAACGAATACTCAATTTAAAGTGAGTAAACAGAATTCTATACTCGATCTCATAGATACATATAGAATTCTGCGGAAAGCCGTATTCAATGAAAGTCGTATGTACGGCTTGGAGGGAGATCTTTCATATCTTTCGAGATCCACTCTACAATATGGGGTAAAGAAGCCAAAATAAGTGATTTTAGCCCTTATAAAAAGAAAATGGATTCTTGAACCCCTTTCATGCTCATGTCACGTCGAGGTACTATAGCAAAATCCGATCCAATTTATCGTAATCGATTAGTTAACATGTTGGTTAACCGTCCAAACACTACCATTGCCAACTCAAGATCATGGGTTGGATAGTTCCTCTCATGAACCTTAAGTTGTCTGGAAGCATGGCTGTCACTTTTCCCCTCTGCATCAACACACAATCCAGTCCAACTCTAGACACATCATAATATATCATGAAGTCTTCTATCCCATCAGGTAAGGTTAAAACTGGTGTAGTAGTCAGTCGAGTTTTCAACTCTTGGAAGCTCTTCTCACATTCACTGGGCCATTAAAATGTGACCTTCTTCCGAGTCAATTTAGTCAATGGCAAAGATAGGGAAGAAAATCCGTTAATAAATTTGCGTTACTAGCCTTCCAACCCCAAGAAATCTCTTATTTTAGTTGAAGAGGTCGATCTGGGCCAGTTCTTAACCGCTTCAATCTTTTGGGCCTCTACTCGAATATCATCACTCGAAACAATATGGCCTAGGAAAGCCACTAACTTGAGCCAAAAGTCATACTTTGAAAACTCTGCATACAACTCATGATCTTTAAGAGTCTGCAGGGCAATTCTGAGATGATTGACATGCTCCTCCTCATTTACCAAATACACCAAAATGTCATCGATGAACACAATCACAAACATATCAAGGTACTGTATGAACATTCTGTTCATCAAATCCATGAAGGCTGTAGGTGCATTCATCAACCCAAAGGACATGACCAAGAACTCAAAATGTCCATATCTAGTCCTAAAGGCTATCTTTGGGATATCACATTCCCTTACATTCAACTGATGGTAATCAGATCTGAGGTCTATCTTTGAGAAGCAAGAGGCACCCTGAAGTTGGTCAAACAAGTCATCTATCCTGGGAAGAGGATATTTATTCTTTATCTTGACCTTGTTCAACTACCTGTAATTAATGTACATTCAGAGAGACCCATCTTTCTTTTGCACGAATGGGACAGGAGCACCCCTAAGAGAAACACTTGTCCTGATAAAGCCTTTCTCTAACAAATCTCTCTATTGCTCTTTCAATTCTTTCAACTTAGCAGGGGTCATCTTATAAGGTGGAATTTAGATAGGCTGGGTATTAGGAAAAACATCAATCCTAAAGTCAATCTCCCTATCAGGAGGGACTCTAGGAAGATCCTCAGAAAACACTTCAGGAAACTCATTCACAATCGGGACTGACTCTAGAGTAGAAGACTCAACATCAACTAACTTAACTCGCACGAGGTGATAGATACAACCTTTTAAGATTAGCTTTATGGCCCTAAGGTAGGAAATAAACTTACCCTAAGGTGTAACAGAATCACCTTTCCACTCTAAGACTAGTTTATTTGGGAATTGGAATGAACAGTTCGGGCTCTACAATCAATAGAGGCACAATAGGTGTAAAGACAATCCATGCCAAAGATCACATCAAATTCAATCACCTCTAACTCGATCAAATCAATAAGAGTATCCTTATGATAGATGGACACTACACAATATCTATAGATTCTCTTAGCTAGAATAGACTAACCAATTGGAGTAGAAACATAAAAGGGTTCAAGAAGACTCTAGGAGTTCTATTAAATCTACTAGTCATATAAGGAGAGACAAATGACAATGTGGCACCAGAATCCATCAAGATATATCAATCAAGAATAAAGACTCAAATCATACCCGTCATAACATCGGGGAAGTTCTCTTGATCTTGGCAGCTACCCATGCGATACAAACAGTTTGTAGCTCCACTTGCGCCTGACATAACATCTTTCTGAGTTCCTGTACCTGGTGGGGCTAGTGCAGAAAATTGAACCTGGTCAGCCCACTTGGGACAATCTCTTTGAAAGTGACACAATTGGCCATTCTTCAAACATGAGTCACTCCCCTCATGATACCTCCCTAAGTGTAATCTGCCGCACTTAGCACATGATGGCTTACCCTGTGAATCTTGAGCCACACTATCCTGTGACTAAGATCCCTGGGCTCCAAAATTCTAAGACCTTTGATCATTCTTATTTCTAGGCACAAGTGCACTAGCGGATGCTGGTGCTAGCCCTGACTGAAAGCTGTTACCATTCCCATTCATTCTTTTCCCAACCTCATGGCTGGATGTCTTGGTCCTCTTATTTCTGTACTATTCCTTATATTGTTGTCTCTCCTCACCAGCTTGTTGTACATAAGTCATCAACCTCTCGATGTTCATATCACTCACAAGCATAGCAGCCCTTCCATCTTTCTTTGGCACTTTGTTCAGCCCATCAACATACAAATCCATTCTCCCCCTCATATCAACAACCATATCGGAGCATAGCGGGGGATAGCTGGGTGAACTGAAGCATATACTCTTACATAGTTATAGAGCCCTGTTTTAGATTTAATAACCCTCGTACCTTAGCCTCCCTTAGTTCTTTCGAAAGGAAACGCCCCAAGAAGGCTTCCTTGAACACTGCCCAATTCAGTATTAGGGCTTGCTCTCCTCTATCCTTCTTCACCTAATCAAATCATAGTTTGGCAACACCCTTGAGTTGGTAGTTAGCCAATTCCACTCTATCAACATCAGTCACATGCATCACCTAAAAGACTTTCTGAAGCTCATCAATGTAGTTCTCAGGATCCTCATTGGGTGTAGACCCTGTGAACTTAGGCGGGTTCATCCTCAAGAATTCACGAACTCTGGATGTGTCCTGTGCATCTTGTCTACCTGCTCCTTACTTCACAGTAGATGTTATGGCCACCTGGGTTAGAGTTTGGATAGCCTAGCGAAGCTCAGTATTAGAAATTTCAGCTTATGGTGGCTGCTCAGCAGGGATGGCTAGACATATGTGTTCATCATGTCCCTGGGGCTCAGATATGTTAACATTCTTTCTAGCAAGATGCCTTCTATCTCTGACAGCTCTTCTTGGTGGCATGATCACAATTCTGCAAATACGCAACACACGAGTTAGAAAGGAGTTCTCATAGAGTTTCAACTCTATCACACGAATCAAAATGTGAAAGAAATGTAACCATACCTAATGTCCTATAGCTTGCAGGATATAAAGTGTGCACCCATAAATAAGACTTTACTAGACATGGCTTCATAGACTTCCTAGGACACTTGAACTCCGTGATCTGATACCAAGTTTGTCATCCCCAAGAGGGTCCCCTAGACATGGTCGACACTCAAAGACTATTGCTAATCCCCAAGTGAACCACTTGGTCTCATCACATTTATTCATCCAACATAACTAACCAATCAATGGAAGACTAAAAGATAATAAATAGTTGATAATCTGTGTCTCAACAATCATATCAATAGAGCGGGTTAGTATGAAAGAAACTAGCTCAATATAAGCTCAAATCAACAATTTCACTCTGGTCTACGAATCTTCTATCACTATCAATTGGTACCAATGACAGACCCATGACTATCTCAACTCAAAATAAAGCTAGTCTAAAATCTGACTCTAATAGCTAGATGAAAATAAAATAAGCATCCTCTGAAGTAAAAGAAGGCTCATCAACTAATGTGCTGTCAAAATACAACACATATGATGCTGAAAACATGGGATTTTACGTGTCCTTAATGCGACTTTTTATGGGTTTTATGTGTTTTTATATTTATTTTACAGAAAATATAGGTTGGCATGATTTTGGAAAAAGTTGCAGATTTTGTTGACTTTTGAAAGTCTACGAAATCCACTACGAGTCGTAGCCCAAGCCAGGAGTCGTAGGGGATGATCCTAGCTATTAAAAGTGTCCAAAACCAAAATATGAGACTTTAAAGTTCAGCCATACGAGCTCAAGGTATGAGTCATAATTCTTACTAGACTCATAGAAGGAGGCCTTATAGCAATTAATAATGTTGATTATAATTGGACCAAGAAATGAAAGAATGGACTATGAGAAGGAACTAAGAGTCGTAGACCAGACTACGACTCATAGAGATGGATCGTAGCAGTGAAGTCCAAAATGCCAAGTACTGACCATGGAAGCCCGATTAAGCTCGAAGGTCACCTTATGAACTATAGCTACGAGCCATAGCTATGAGCCGTAGCAGACGCCGACCAGATTTTCTAATTATTTTAAGGACCTTTTTGTAAATAGTATAAATAGTGTATGTCGGGATTTTAGGAGGAGCTTTTTTCATAATTCTTGATATTACACTCAGAATATTATAGGGTTTTAGAGAGAAGTTTAAGGGTTTTTACTTTGAGACTCAAATTTGGGGATTTACATTCACTTGTGGATTAATTTCATCATTCAAGTTTGTGATTCTAATTTCAAAGAGTGTTTCATTGTTCTTCATTTTTCTTTTGGTAAGAAATCTTCCATGTCTTCTAATTTCATGTTGATTTGTGTGCCCAAGACATGAGTAGCTAAACTATTATGACATAAGCTTGGGGCCTAGATATGATACGACGAATGGGGAGCCCAAAGGGACCCCTAAAAAAACCTCTTAAAATATCATTACACATCATTGGCCCGAAAGCAATTAAACAACATAATAAGAGTAGAAATGAGGAAAAAGGGATAAAGGTATACTTTCATAGCATAAGCACCAAAACAAAAGAGTCAAGTCTCAATACATAACATATCCAATAACACCTCTACTACATAGATAAGAGGGGGCCAAGACAAGCAACCAAGCTCATCTTCATAGTTAATACATACATAAAAGAAAGATAGTCTTAGTACATAGCATGAGATCATAGATATTGTGCCCGGAATGAAGGACTCACCAACTAGCTTGAGAAAATTCATACTAGCCGCGTGGAGGAAGATGCTCAAGTGGAGCTCTGATTCCTACATGGTGACATTATGCAGGCATAGAGTATGCGTTAGTACGTTTGAATGTACTAAGTATGTAGGATGCAATGCAACAAGAGATAAGCAATGTAAGCAAAATGCATAAACATAGTCAATGAGTAACATATAACAATGTGGCATGCATAGAGGATGCTTAAAGTAAATCATGCTTACATAAAACATAATACATGTGTAAGGAGAGACCATCATTAATGAGTTCATAGTTTATCAAGGTACAAACCCCTTGATTGGTTGGTGGATCGTTGCACCCTACCACCCCGGTGATTGAGATAAAACCCCTCAACCCGGTTATGAAGGTACGAACCCCATGATTGGTTGGTGGATACTCACACCCTACCACCCCTGGTGATTGAGAAACAAACCCCTCAACTCGGTTATCAAGGTACAAACCCCTCGATATGGTTACCCGGGCTCTTTACCCCCTCGAGTAGAGATGGTCAAATTCCAACACAATATAGGAGAATATCATATACATATATTCTTTTATCATCATAAAGTCATTAAAATCATAAGACATGCATTGGACCTTCAATTCCTCAAGAAATCATAACCGAATATTTTATCAAACACTTGGTGGGTATTAATGCTGGTATAAAACTATGCAAATCAAGAGTGGAATCATGCTAGAAAATTCAATGTAAAATCATCATTAGATACTTGGTAATATTCTCAAGCAATATACATCAAAATTCTTCATCAAATCTCACAATAGATCTTAGATTCATAGCTCAAAATATGCTAAAACAATCACAATTTCATGAAACCCCAACATAGTGTGCAGTGAAATTCATAATATGTGTGACCATGAGTAAATCAACTTTAAATCATGCAATTTAGATAAAAAGGAAGCTTGGGCACCATGGGTGAAAGGATCCATTGGTTAAAACCCGAATACCTTAGCTTTGGGGAATTCCTTGAAGAAGATTTGAAATGAAGACTTGAAGCTTGAATGAAAACCTTAAGATCCGGATGAGTTTTGAAACTTGAATTTGGTGAAATATTTGTCTAAGTATTTGAGAGAGTATTGGGCAACGTCTTCACTACTGAAAAACTGCCAAAAAGCGATGGACTGTGTCGCTCCCAAAAGCGACGAACTAAAGGATGCAATTTGTCATTTTTTCCTTTTTTTATTTTTTTAAAAAAATTAAATAAATAAAAGTGACTGACAGTGTCTAAAATTCCGTCATTTTTTTGGCAGATTTTTTATTAATATATAATTATTTAATATAAAAGTGATGCCATTCCATCGCAATGTTTTTTAAATTTTTCTTAATTTTAAAAATTGCGACGGAGAAAATGATACTATTCGTCACATTTTCTATTAAATTTATTATTTTTTTTAAAAAATTGCAACGGACTATCTCGCGTAGTTTGTCGCAAATTCGATCAACGATCAACTTTTTTAATGAAGGGCGATGGACAAAAAGACGCCGTCCTTCGCCCCTCACCTATTATAAAAATAACCAGAGACATTTTTCAGTCATTTTCCCCCATCCCAAACCCTTTTTTCTCTCCAATACCCTAATCTCTCTACCCCCATTCATGCCGCCCCGCCCCCAGCGCCATCGCCCACCGCCACCGCTGCTCCGGTGTATCCTCCCCATCCCCTAAGGTATTAGTTTTTTCTTCCTTTTGCTCCATTTTAGTATTTGTAGCCATTTATGTTCTTTAATTTTTTTATTTTGTAACCTATTAGCTAGTGTATCTCACTTTTCTTGTTGATATTATGATATTAGAAAACTTATTTTGTGTATTTCATTGTGAATATGTGAATGAAATTATTTGTTTGCTTTTATGGCTAAACTTTAACTTTTAGTTTTTGAATTAGATTATGAATTGGGTATTTTTGTGTTGGAATACTATTGTTATGAAGTTACGATAGTATTAGCATAGTTATTTGTATATGTTGAGGGAATTAGTGAGTAAAAATTTTAGGCTTTTAGCTTGAATTTGGGGTTTTTTGAATGAGATTGTAAATTAGTTATTTTTTAGTTAGAATTGAATTGTTGTTGAAGTTAGTGTAACAGTCCGGCCCCCACACGTGCATATATTATCCGCTTTGCCAGCCATGGGTCGCCCATGCACCAGCGCACGGTTTTGTTTCTCCCAGGTTTCCCCAGGAAAAGGCCTATGCACATGTAAGTTCCAAGCCCCTTCAAATAGCCCAGTAGATTGTGCCATATCACCCACACGTCTTCTCGGGCAATCCCTTATCATGTGCCCTGGTGCACCACACAAATAGCAACCATCGGTCCCAACACGACACATTCCTGGATGATTTCTTCCACACTACCTACGAGGTTGTCTGGGAGTCATTGATTGGCCTGTCGAATAACCCATCATACGGGAACCCATGAAAGAACTATAACATTAACTCTTTACCGCTGATTTCTTAGTTCAATACTTACACTAACCTTGGTACAGGTTCCATTAACAAGATCAATCCTATTTCTTCCTAACACATTCAGTTTCATTTCAACTTTTTGGGAAAAAAAATTGGTTTGTGGAGTAGGACAGACCCAACCCAGGGGTCGTGACTGTTAGAATGTTGTTTACATAGTTTGTATATTTAATTGTGAATTAGTGAATGAAGATTTTAGGGCTTTAATTTGAATTGGTTTTTTTGAGTTAGATTGTGTAGATATTGAGCTAGTTTTTTCTGAGTTGGAATCTAAGTGTTATATTAAAGTTGAACTTGAATAATTATAGTAAAACTTTATTCTTTAGTATTTGTTAAATTAAACTTTAAAAAGTAGTTTAAGAACTTACATTTAATTGAACTTGAACATTAGGATTTTGGAACTTAGCTTGAACTTCAAGTTGTGAATTTTTATTAGATATAATTTAAAACTTGAACTATATATACGATATGTACTTATGTTGGGTTTTGGGATTTTTTATTTAAGTAGAATGTAGATTTAATTTCATTAGAACTTGAATTTACGATTTTAGAAATTGAACTTAAGTTGTGAACTTTGAAGTTGAATGTAGTATAAAATGGAACTTTAGGATTTTTTTATTTAAATTGAATTTAGATTTAATTTTGAACTTAAACTTTGGGCTTTTAGAACTTAGCTTGAACTTCAAGTTGTAAATGTTATATTATTGTTGAAGTTAAATTTTTTTTGAGCTTAAACTTTGAACTGTAGTTGTGAACTTTGAAATTGTATATAATGTAGTAGAATTTGAATTTTAATTTAGGATTTGTTAAGAATATGACTTTAGTGGTGTTAAAGTTAAACTTATATTAAACTTGAAACTTAATTGAAGTTGTGAAGTTTAAATTTGAATATAATATAAAAATTGAACCGTAGGATTTTCTTTTATAGTTTAACTTAGATTTAATTTTGAACTTAAACTTTGAACTTTATTTGTGAATTTTGTACTTGTGTATATAATGTATAACTTGGACTTAATTTCATTAGAACTTGAATTTAAACTATTTTAATTAGAAGTTGAACTTTATTTGTTAACTTTGAACTTGTATATAATGTTCTTTAATTGTACTTGAAATTTTAGGTTTTTAATATTCGCTGGTGCCATCAATCGAAGTACCACC
Organism: Solanum clarkiae; assembly: GCA_011800125.2. Classification (NCBI taxonomy): domain Eukaryota; kingdom Viridiplantae; phylum Streptophyta; class Magnoliopsida; order Solanales; family Solanaceae; genus Solanum; species Solanum clarkiae. Next base: position 8,723 of record JAABOM020059461.1, read on the forward strand.
CATTCTTCCATCTCTGAGCATAATTAAAAATTAAAAGTTGAGGTATTTTTTCGATAAAAATTTTAATTATTGTATATATATAAATATTTGAATAGTTTTTTTAGAGTATTTCTATAGTGGTAGTGGCGTTCCATCATTCTCGTATGGAGCCAAAGATTCACAGTTTTTTGGCTTTGAGATATGATGGAATAAAACAAAATGGCTCTTTAAACTATCTGCGCTTCTTTCTTTTGTGAAGTAGCAGTTAGTTAATGCATTTTTTCGACGCTCCTCATGGGTAATCTGGAAACAGCCGCTCTATGTTTTTAAACATAGGGGTTAGGCTGCGTACATTCGACCCCCCCTCACCCCGCAATGTGCGGGAGCCTTTAAGGCACTGGGGTAATGTTGAAAAAAAAAAATCTATAGTGGTAGTGAGTTGTTTGGCATAGGTGACAACACTAGTTGATCCTATTGATGACAAAATTGATTTTCTTGCAAAATCGATTTGTGTCCGTCGAGTATTGACACTTATCTAATTCATTTTTTGGTCATATTGAGTTTGTTTGGTATAAGTGACAACACTAGTTGATCCTATTGATGGCAAAATTGATTTTCAAGCAAAATCGATTTGTGTCCATCTAGTGTTGTCACTTATCTTACTTTTGGATTGTCATAAAGGGTTCGTTTGATATAAGTGACAACACTAGTTGATTCTATTGATGACAAAATTGATTTTCTCGCAAAATTGATTTGTGTCCATCTAGTGTTGATACTTATCTTATTTTTGGATTGTCATAATGAGTTTGTTTGGCATCAATAACAATACTAGTTGATTCTATTGATGATAAAATTAATTTTCTTTCAAAATCGATTTGTGTCCATCTTGTGTTGACACTTATCCTTTTTTTTAATGATATTGTGATTGTTGTTGGAATTAATTAATTAAGCTTGTGATATTTTATAGATGGATCACCGTTTGTAGATGCATGACATATATTATGAAAATGGTGGTGGGTTGAAATCTATATTTTTTGATGGTGTTAGAAGTTTCATTGATCAAGCAATCACACTTGATCTTTTTAAGAGAAATCAAACGGTTAGGTGTCCTTGAAGTTCATGTAAGTGCCTGAAACTTTTTAGGCCAGATGAAGTTGTGGTACATTTGTATCATAATGGGTTTAAGCCTAGATAGTTTATATGGGTGGATCATGGAGAAGTAGATGGAGTGGATGGTGTGTTTTACAAATTGATGCGCGTGGAAGAATATAATATGATTGTAGCACAAGGTCAAATTAGATTTGAACAGGATAATTTTCAACATGATACGTTTTGGCATAATAGAGTTCATCAAATGATTAATGATGTTTCGGAGTTCAAGAAGGGGTGGAGGCTGAATAGTTTTTTAATGAAGCTCCCAATGAAGAAGCAAGACGCATCTATGAAGAATTAGAAGTGGCCAGTCCACCATTAGGTGAGGGGAGTCGGCATTCTCCTTTGTCTATTGCCATTAGATTAATGAACATTAAATTGGATTATAATGTTTCTAATAGGGCTATGGACTCAATGGTAGATCTTATGTCTGAGTTGGTTAATCCTAACTATGACATACCTAGGATGTTTTATCAGGCAAAGAAACTAGTTTCCAAGTTAGGATTGTCACATGATAAAATTAATTGTTGTGTTAATGACTGCATGTTGTACTACAACAATGATAATGACTTGGAAAATTGTAAGTTTTGCGATCATGCTCGTTATCAGAGGAATCTGGCCGGAAAGAGAGTTCCAATTAAGGTGATACATTATTTACCTATTATTCCTAGACTGAAGAAGTTGTATGCATCGATGAGGTCTGCCCCAAATATGACATGGAAACGTCAATATGGAAGGCCACCAGGTGTGTTGTCTCATCCATCTGATGGAGAAGAATGGAAGCATTTTGATAATATATATCCTGACTTTGCTAGAGAGCCTAGGAATGTCAGATTGGGGTTGTGTGCAGATGGTTTCACACCATTCTCAAATTCTGCCACGCCTTATTCTTGTTGGCTCGTATTCCTCACTCTATATAATCTTCCACTTGAAATGTGCATGACAATTCCATTCACACCATTCTCAAATTCTGCCATGCCTTATTCCTGTCCTCATTGCATAGAACGTAGTAAGGCTTTCACTGTAAAGCATGGCAAAAAAAAATTCGTTGTTTGATTGTCATTGTCAATTCTTGCTAATGAACCACGAGTTTAGAAAGATGAAAAATGCATTCAGAAAAAACAGGTTGAAATGGATCCTCCACACCCATCACAGACAGGGTATTAAATTTGGAGAGCGTTTCTCAACTGCTTAAAGTTTGGGTTGGTCCACCCGGTAGACTTCCTGGATACGGTGTTGAACATAATTGGACCAAACAAGACATATTCTGGGAGTTTCCATATTGGAAGGATAATCTCCTAAGACATAATCTTGATGTGATGCATATTGAGAAAAATTATTTTGACAATCTATTCAACAGAATCATGGATATTAAAGGCAAGACAAAAGACAACCCAAGAGCTAGAATGGATTTAAAGGAATATTGTAGGAGGAAAGAATTATGGCTGCAAGAACTATCAAATAGAAGAATTCTTAATCCTAAAGCCAGTTTTTCATTCACCTTAGATGAGAAAGGTAAAATATGTGAGTGGGTTAAAAATTTGAGGATTCTAGAGGGATATACTTCAAATTTGGGAAGCTGGCAGACTTGAATGAAGGGAAGTTGATAGGTATGAAAAGTCATGATTGTCATGTATTCATGGGAACTTTGCTTCCTATCACTTTTAGTGTCATGACCTAAAAATCAGCGTGATGGCACTTATCTTATCCCACGAAGACAAGTCAGCCTACAACCTAGCTATAACATTAAAAACGCGGACTTACAATAAAGATAAAAGTTCAATATGATGGAAATCTCCCAAAACCTGATTGTCACGTGCACAAACTTCTAATGTATTACAATAGAATCGAAAGGAACACAAGTATCAAATAATGTTGTCTCTAGAATAGAACAATATCATAATAGGAGTAGGAAGTCAGCTGGGATGGAAAACAGCTACCTCTCACAATCTCCACGAGAAGCCTCGGACAAAGAAGAGTAAAAAGTATCATGACAATCCGGACTCACAACCTACAAAATTATTGTAGCAAGGGGAGGTGAGTACCAAACACACAGTACTCCGCAAGTGAACTAATAAACACAGAATTAAATAGTATAGACCTACACCCCCCAGCACTCTCACAAAATCCCCACAACTACAACCTAACGCATAACCTTCACAATTACACCCTCCAAAAATTCTATGATCAAAGCCTATAACAGTATAATTCTCATCTATACCACTTCAAGTCATAAGGCAAAATTCTACAGTTTATCAAGTTCTCACTAATTCATCAAGTATCATCAAATCAATACTAAAAGTAATCATGTAAAGACATAAACAAGTCAATGATATAATGAATAACCAATCTCAATAGCACTCCATATAATCATCACAAGCCAGAGCATTATGAGATGAAAATGAATGTTGTGAGATCTAATGTAATGCAATGAATTGTCACGTAGAATGATGCATATCTGTCCTAGTGATACACATTCGCTGATCATAAACACGCCTCAGTAAGAACCATGGGGGCCACACATGGACCATGTATCCATCACGGCGCGCCACACATCCCTCGAATCATAGTATCCGTCGCGGCGCGCGATACATCTCTCGAATCATAGTAACCGTCGCGGCGTGTGACACGAACCTCGAATTCTCTTTTTTTTACTAGCCGGAACCATTTCCCTTCGGCTTTTTATTTCTTTTCTTTTCACTAACCGGAACCATTTCCCTTCGGCTTTTCATTTATTGTCTTGGATCATCAAGCAAACACATAGTAAATGCACAATAATCATGTTCATGGAAATAAAATATGCAATATGCTCATACAAATTCATATGTCTCAAAAATCAAGAATTGGTAGCTCAATTCCATACATGTTGCAATATCCTCAATCTCAATACCATCAAAACCCTAGCCACATTTACATCCTAAGTAAGTATCACTT
>JAABOM020059462.1:0-12787 GCA_011800125.2 Solanum clarkiae
CTATTATTATTATTATTATTATTATTATTATTATTATTATTATTATTATTATTATTATTATTATTATTATTATTTCTCCTCTCTTATTTTCGTCATTATCATATTTCCATAATCACCATTAATAATTATCCATTATATTATTGAAATCACTTTTATCATTTTTCTACATCTCTTCTTTAAAAAAAATAAATAGTCGTCACCTCATTTCAAGTTTTGTTCTTATTTAAATTAATTACAAGCTTATATTTTATGTTTATGTTAGTATTAAAAAAAATATAAATATTAGTATTTTTATTCTTGTAAATTACTAATCATAATTACTTAACATATTTGGTATTAATTGTTATGTTAGAAACCCAAATATGATATAAGAAAAGAAGAACAAAAGAGAACAAGAAATTACACCCAAGGCATCAAATTAGTCCAACTAATGGCCCACTTTCGTAATATATCAACAGCCCATATTTTATACTAAAACCAAGCCCAGATTTTGGCCTAAACCAAACATTTCAGCCCATAAGAAATCTATGTTCAGCCCAAGTATTTTAAACTTCAGCCCAAACCCAATTTTAATCCTCAAAAGACCTAATTAATGTGGCAGCCCCTACCAACATCCCTTTTTCCTTTTTTTTCCACTCTTTCACCAACTTTGTCAAAATTTTGTTAGCTCTTCTTTTTATACATTGACTTATATCAATCACATGGGGATCAAAAGAAGCCTACCACAAAGTTTGAATTTCAAAAACAAATTTGAAATCTCGCTCAATCTTATTTTTTTCACCTATAAATGTCATTTGTTTAAGCAGGAAGGAGGGTTTTTTTTTTTTGGAAGAATTCAAGTTTGAGACTTAAAAAATTGTCATCTACTGTCATCCTTCTATTTCTTATGTAAGCTTTTGATCTCATTTTATTATTAAAAACAAGATTGTTGGATCTGAGACCTCAAAGCCCCAGTCACTGTCCCATGAAAGGTGACAATCCAACTCAAATCTATTCATTTTGTTGCTAGAATATTATGTTTAGAGATCATGCCTTTTAAGATCTTTATATTGCAGGATGTTTATTCATGTTGCTTCTTCTGTCCGTTGTGATTTATTTTAGAAATCTTGGATTAGGTGTATTTTTCAGTTGATAACTGTATGAGATATTCCTCTTTATTAGAAATCATGTTTCCAAGGCAGTACTCAAATGCTCATAAATACTAAGCTCTATTATGTAATGCTAAGTTACTAATTTTTCTTGATTTTGTCCCATATTGATTCTAATTTAATTCCTCTTTCTTTTTCACATGCACTCTCTTGCTCAAGTCCGTTCAAACTCTTTCTCCTTGCATTTCGAGGCAACCACATAATTGTTCCAAAGAAGGAAAGTGAATACAACAATAAAGAAGCTCTATTATAGGTCTTTCAGCCCTAATACGTCACTGTATATATAGATATACAACATGTATGCAGTTATGTGATATAAGAAAATAGCCAAAAAAATCTAAGTCTTGGCAGGAATAGTTCAACATGTTTGGAAAATTGGATTCACAGGTTGACATACAAGAGAAATATGATATATAACGTATATGCCTTACCGCGATGCAGGCAGAGAAAGGGTTTCAAAACCCAATTGCAATATTTTCAAGCTCAAAAGTGGGCTGAAGCAGGCCTAAGTATTTAAAATTTAGGATAGGTTTATTTTGGGTATGCCAAGCCAGTAGATTAACTTTCTCTTGCTATTATTTGTTCTTTTGGTATCTCTAACATTGATTTTTCCTTAGTTCAACTTAGTTATATCCCCCTAACGACGAATCTTTAAATTAGTTTTCTCATTAATAATTGCATATCTTATTGACGTAATTATTTTGAAATTTTCAAATTCATTCAAAATGGTCAAGCTATGAATTTTCTCTCAAAATACATATTTGTTTTAAAATTCAAGTTTTCTTTAAAATTTTAACAAATGTTTATCTTCGAATAAAAACTATTTTTAAAAGGCTTAACTTATTTATTACTTCTCTTTCAGAAAAAAAAAATGTATTCTTTTTCAAGCCAAGCTTTTCCCATTTTAAATAAGCCAAGTATTTTCCTTAAAGACAAAAAGTATTCATCCTTAACCAGTTTCGATAGAAGTTTATAGGTTTAAATTGTCTTTTACTTTTAAGTTATTTATTTGTATTTCTTTTTTAGACTTTAAATGTTATGATTAGATGACTAATTAAAATTAGTTCTTTTCTTAAATTAAATCAAGTTTAAATTATTATTATTGGTATTTTCTAAAAAAAAAGAATTTTCTTAATTACTTTTCAAAACTAATTTAAATTTAAATCATAATAAATATTTTCCTAGAAGGATATAAAGTTTTTTCTCATTTTTATATTTCTTTGACAATTTTATATTAACCTAAATTTGGCCGGTTTACTGTTTTTTAACAGATTTTAAAAGATGTCTAACCCCTTCCTTTTAGGATAACTAGGACTCTTATCTAGAATCGCATAGGCTAAGTAGACCTTACAATGAAGTTTAGTATTAACAAAAATAGGTATCCTAATTTACCTTAAAAATAATAAGGTGGCGACTCCTTTGAATTAATTTAGGAATCACTAATATGTCGTACACCATTTGACCTCGAGTTAAAATAGGGTGTGACAGGGGAATCATGGGGACAATGAATCATTCATTCTCTGTTTCCACTCTATCTGAGTGTGAGATTGGTGAGCAGAAGGCAAGCACCAAAAGATCTCTCATGTCTGAACTGGTTGAACAGAATGATGCTTTAAAAGCCAAGTAAAGGAACTGACTGAGGAATTAGCCATCAAGCATGCTGAACTAGCTATGATGCAAGCTGAACTGGCCAATTGATAGAGCTGAGGGAAGTAAATGCGAATTGACCAAGGAGGTGAAGTCCCTACCCAGCAGCTTCTTGAAGCTCATAGAGATCACAGTATAAACATAGCAAAACTGATTGACTCTCTTGCTACCAAGCCTTCTCGTTCCTAGGTTCATATATCCATGTTTGTTCCTTTTTTTTCTCTACAGTCCTTGCTCCTGTTCTTTCCCCTGCCTGTAAGGATCGCAGTACTTTAAAACTTGTTCTTGTTTAGAGACTTTTGGCCTCGTCAAGGGCATTTGAATGTTTTTTTAGGAAGTGGTTATAAATGAAATACACCATGGCATGGTCCTGGTCTCTATTGTGTATATCTAATCTCCACTCTATTTCTTTTTGTTTTGACTGTGTTTAAATTTGCTTTGTCCTGCACCTGATATTTTTGGATTGTGATCCTATTTTAGTTTTTACTGTTTTCCTTTTAATGATGCCAAAAGGGAGAAGATATGATATCATGAACTTATGCTATATGATATTCAGGAAGGCACGGCTTCAGGGGGAAAGGAACTAATCGGTTTGCTCATAAATGTTGTATGTATTATGTGTTATAGTTTCGGGGGACCTAACTCACAGGTCAAGATATAGTTTGTCATCATCAAAAAGGGGGAAATTGTTAACTACACGAGTATCTATATGTGTATATTATTTTAATGATTAATAAACTATACCAAGTACCAGGTAAGTCATCAGGTTTCCGTGCTGATTCTAGTGGTGGATAACAGCCTGTAAAGCTGCTATGGTTGGTGAAAAGTCTTTTAGAAATGTACTAGAGGACCAACGGTCTATAAGCTGTATACACAACAACATAACATACAGAAGTTCAAGATTTCAAAGTGAGTTTTTCACATACTAAACAATAGATTGAAAAGAATATACTCTTTGGTTGAAAAGCTTCTTCATGGCTTCCTGTGCAAGATATCAACAAATCTAGACGAAGAATCTGATAGACTAGGTTTGGTATTTTGTGTTTTGAGCAAGTTGTGATGAGCATCTAAATGTATTATCACTCCTCATCTAAAAAGGTTAATGATCAGTTCTTCATCATTTAGTGTTGTGTGTAGAAACATACCTTGGAGACAGTATAATGTACCAGGTGTTTTTAAGCCTATACTTATGTGAAAGGATAATGTTCAAGTGAATTCTTATTGAGTTAACTGAAATTTGAAATGAAGGTTATTTAGCGATTAGCTTGATTTAGTTATGTAATTATTGAGGTGGTCTTGGAAGGGCGGTTGGTTTATCCTTAATAATATATTTTTTGGGGGCAATGTCATGTGAAGTTAAAAATGAAGTTTTGTTAGCATTTGGAATTATTCGAAATGAAGGTATATGTGAAGGTTGCGTAATTGACTTGTTTAGGAGTAATTCTTTTGCCATTGTTGCATGGCTTCCCTGGACAGCCTTTGGCATGCCCTTGGCACGACTTGAGCCCATACCATACCATGCTATAGCACCATGGGAAAGGATAATGCTTCCACACCTAGGTCACATGCTCACTCTATTGTGTTTGGCGTCTTTCTTCTTTTTAAAAGTGAGTCAAAAAGCCTCTTTGTACCACCTGATTATATGCCCTTTCCCCCACACGTTTTTGACCACTTTTTAGTGATTAAATGACCCTTATAACCCCCCAAAATCAGAATAAATAACCCCCCTCTACTTAGTATCTACATCACTCTTCAAAGAAACAAAATCCCCTAATCTACATTGTTCTCCCAAACTCTCTCAACACTTAGACTAAGTATTCTTCAAGATCTCCACCAAGTCTCTTCATCTTCTCAAGGCTAATCAAGTAAGGTATGTGGGTTTGATTCTTGGTTTACTTTCAATCAAGAAGCCCTCTTCGAAAAACTAAATTTAGAATTTATGAATTTTTAATCTTTGATTTATGTATAATTGCATACTAATTGATATTTGCTTAATTTATGGTTATTCATATATTTTTATGGTTATTTGTGAATATTTATCAAGGTTTTACATAATCTAATTCAAGCATTTTAGATTTGCATTATTTAAGCTAACCTATATTTTCAAGTCTTAGATCCACAAATGAGTTATTATGATTTTATCCTAAAATATTCCTATGATTATTGTAACTTTGTTTGAATATAAAACTTATGATTCTAAAGTTATTGAACCAATTCCCAACGTGATTTAAGTTGAGTTATGAACTTTGGATATTTGGTTTTTATGGCATAATATAAACTTATGATTTTGGACAAGAATAAGCAAATACAAGTATGAAATGATATTTGGGGGACTTAAGACCTATTCAGTTTCATTTTGAATCTTTGTTAAGGAGCTATTCTAAGTACAAATTTGAATATGATTTATTTACAAGTTATGACTCTTCGAACTAAATTAAGTTTTGGTTATTTCTAATATGCATTGTCCATTTTCGTGAGATTTTGACTTAGCACCGAATGAGTTAGGAGTGGGACTCAACCTAAGGGGTCTTATATAGAGCTTCTAATCTCATAACTACGTGCCACCGTAGGAGATTTTAATTATGCCTTTTAGGCTTTCTGACTAGTGGATCCATCTAGTATTTCCATTTCTGGAGTTATACCCTAGCAAGTTGACTTACTCTTTGGCCGGTGTAAAGTATGACATCAGTACTCCATATTATAACTCATATGGTTTTATCGGTTATGATCTTATTCACATACTTATTTGCTTATGTGCTTCTCTATGCATTTTCATAGCATTACTTTATGCTTTACTTTGGAACTGAATATATTGTTTAAGCTTGGAGTTTGTCATATTGGGTAAGTATTCTTTGTCATTATATTTACTTGTTGCATTGCACACCCGCATACTTAGTACATTCTAAAGTACTAACTGCATTTTTTCCTACAAGCTATAATCATGTAGGGACAAGCGATCTACCTCATCCTCCTCCGCGTGGCTAGATTGCTCGTGAAGACTTTGAGTTTTGGTGAGTTCCCATTTATCGGGAACAGAACCTTTATCTTCAAGCTTGCCTTTGCTATTCAGATATTTGATATACTTTCATTTTGACTTAGTATTAAGGAGCCCAGACTTGTATTCTTGGCTCTGTTTATTGTCATTGTTTAGAAGTGTATCTGGACTATTGCTACACTTGGTATATTATAAACTATTTAACTTATGCTTCCGCTTATGATTACAAGTTGTCCCTTAGTCCCATTCCCCATATTTCATTGTCATCTATTTGTCATTTACCATTTAAACCTATAATATGCAATTATGATTTAAGAGGCTTGTTTGGGGGCTTTCAGGTTCTCATTCACCGTGTCTCACATAGGCCTTAGGTTTGAGTCGTGACAAGCTTGGTATCAAAGAAAAAGGTTTTAAAATGATCCTTGGAAGTCCACACATCATATTTAGTAGAGTCTTATTCATAGTGGTGAAGCGCGACACAACTATGAATAGAAGACTATGAGATGTTTAGGATTGTCTCACTTCTTTATTTAAATCAAACCGTGTCTTATAGTAACTTAAGATATCCTTACTTCTAATGACTTGTTCGTAGCACCGTAGAAAATGCTGCTAAAAAGAAATATTCCCATACGTGAGGTTCCTCAACCTCCAGAAGAGGGTAATGTGTCCCATGCCGAGTTCAGGAATGTTATCTCATTATTGGCTCAAATGGTTGCCAATCAAGCTACTCAAGTCCCATCTAGGTAGCTAGGGTGAGAGATTTTACCCGTATGAACCTGCCAGAATTTTATGCAAATAGAATTGATTAGGATCCCACGGAGTTCATTGATGAGGTATACTAGGTTCATTCGATTATGGGTGTGTCGTCATACGAGAAGACGGAGTTAGCGGCTTACCAACTTAAAAGCCTTGTCCAGATTTGATATGATCAGTGGAAAGGTGAAAGGGTGCTTGGTGGTCCAATTGATTGGGAAGAATTCAAGGCAGTGTTCTTAGACCGCTTTTTCCTTCTTGAATTAAGGGAAACCAAGATGAAAGAGTTTATGAACTTGAGGCAAGGGTCGATGCGCGTTCGCGAGTACTCTCTGAAATTTAACACACTCTCCAAATATGCTCTTATACTAGTATGTGATCGTAGGGATAGGATGAATATGTTTGTTTCGGGAGTCTCCGACCTCATCAACGAAGAATGACAAACTACCTTCTAATCTAAGACATGGATTTGTCTCGACTTATAATTTATGCCGAGCAACTTGAGGAAAGAAGATTCGCAAGCTGAGGAAAAATGATGGTAAGAGGCCGAGGTATGATGGTGAGTATCAAGGTCATAAGGGTGGTGATGGTACCGAGGTCATCAAAACCAAAGGTTCCAACAACAAGGGTCTTCGAATGCCTTCAACCGAAGGCATACTAGTGATCGGTTTCAACATACTAAGGGTCAACAAAGTGGTGGACATGCTCAAGCTTGGTCAACAAAGTGGTGGCTATGCTCAAGCTTGGCCAACATGCAAAAAGTGTGATAAGAACCATGGTGGTGTGTGCTATTGGGAGTCGAGTAGTTGTTTTGCATGTGGCCAACTAGGTCATAAAATTGCCAATTGCCCCAAGGCTCATAATAAGGGTAAAGGTAGTTGCCCGCATGGGAAAGATGTACAGGCAGACCAAAAGCCACAAGTTGTACAACAAGGTGGTGGTCCTTGCAACAATAGGTTCTACGCACTACATGGGAGGCAAGAGGTGGAAGACCAGCCAAATGTTGTCACGGGTATGTTGAAAGTGTTTGATTTTGATGTTTATGTGTTGTTAGACCCTAATGCCAACTTATCCTTTGTGACCCCTTTTCTTGCTAATAGGTTCAATTTAAGTCCCGAAATTTTGCATGACCCTTTTCTTGTGTCTACTCCCGTAGGTAAGTCAATAGTTGTTAAAAGAGGCTATAAAAATATTTCTGCGTCTATTATGCATAAGACTCTTCCGTGCAATCTTATTGAATTATTTGTGGTAGATTTTGATATCATCCTTGGTATAAACTGGTTGCATGCCTCTTATGCCACCATAGATTATAGAACCCATAAAGTTAAATTCCAAGTTCCTAATGAACCCTTATTTGAGTGGAAAGGTAAAGATTCAGTGGTAAATGGTAGATTTATTTCATATCTTACAGCTCGTAAGATGATATCTAAGGGGTGTATCTATCATATGGTTAGGCTCCGAGATATGTCTTCTAAGGTTCCCTCTCTTGAGTCAGTTCTTATAGCCAATGAGTTCCCCTATGTGTTTCTCGAAGATCTTCCTGGTATTCCTCCCGAAAGGGAAATTGATTTTGGCATAAACCTCCTTCCCAATGCCAAACCTATCTCTATTCTACCCTATAGGATGGCACCAGCGGAGTTGAAAGAACTTAAGGATCAGTTGAAAGATTTATTGGAGAAGGGATTTATTAGGCCTAGAAAATCTACATGGGGTGCTCCTATTTTGTTTGTAAGGAAGAAGGACAGGTCACTCCGAATATGCATTGACTATCGTCAACTCAACAAAGTCACCGTTAAGAATAAGTACCCATTTCCAAGGATAGATGATTTATTTGACCAACTACAAGGAGATAGACATTTTTCTAAGATCAATCTTCGTTCTGGGTATCACCAGTTATGGGTTAGGGAAAGTGATATTGCTAAAACAGCTTTTAGAACAAGGTATGGGCACTATAAGTTTTTAGTGATGTCTTTTGGATTGACAAATGCACCTATTATATTTATGGATCTTATGAATCAGGTCTTCAAACCCTACATTGATATTTTTGTTGTGGTCTTTATTGATGATGTACTAGTCTACTCCCGAAGTGAAAAGGAACATGGGGGACATTTGAGAATAGTCTTTCAAATTTTAAGAGATGAGAAATTGTACGCCAAATTCAGTAAGTGTGAATTTTGGATGAAAGAAGTTTCTTTCCATGGCCATGTGGTGACCGATAAAGGTATTATGGTGGACCCAAGGAAGACTGAGGCGGTGCGGAACTAGCCTATACTCTTAACTCCGTTTGACATAAGGAGTTTTTTGGGTTTGGCAGGCTACTACCGACGATTTGTAGCAGGGTTTTCTTCAACAGCATCCCCTTTGACCAAATTGACCCAGAAAAAGTCCAAGTTTATGTGGTATGATGAATATGAGAAGAGTTTCTAGATATTGAAAGATAAGCTGACTTCGGCTCCCATCTTGACTCTTCCAGATGGTTTGGATGGTTTTGTAGTATATTATGATGCATCTAGGGTTGGGTTGGGTTGGGTTGCATGTTGATGCAAAATGGTAAGGTCATAGCTTATGCTTCTAGACAGTTGAAAGTGCATGAGCGCAATTATCCAACTCATGACCTTGAATTGGCAGTGGTAGTGTTTGCTCTAAAAATTTAGCGTCACTATCTCTGTGGGGTTCACGTGGATGTATTTATCGATCACAAGAGCTTGCAGTATGTGTTCACTCAAAGGGACTTGAATCTAAGACAGCGAAGATGGCTTGAACTTATCAAAGACTATGATATGAGTGTGCACTACCATCCAGGTAACTATGGGTAGTAAGAGTCATGTTGAGGGTGAAAAGAAAGAGTTGGCAAAGGAAGTCCATCAATTGGCTAGATTGGTTGTTAGGTTAGAAGGTACTAATGATGGCAGCATATTTGTTCATGACGTGTCTCAATCTTCTTTGATTGTTGATGTGAAATCAAAGCAAGACCTTGACCCTACTTTGATTGAATTAAAGAAATTAGTTGAACAAAAGAAAATAGAGGTTTTCTCACAAGGGGGAGATGGTGTCCTTAGATACCAAGGCCGGTTATGTGTGCCAGATACAGATGGATTGAGAACCTTGATCTTACAAGAGTCTCATAATTCATCTTATTCCATTTATCCGGGTTGCACCAAAATGTATCGAGATTTGAAGGAAACCTATTGGTGGGGTAATATGAAAAAGGATATAGCGAAGTTTGTAGCCGAGTGTCCAAATTGTCAGCAAGTGAAAGCAGAGCATCAAAGGCCTGGTGGGCTAGCTCAAGACATTAAAATCCCAACCTAGAAGTGGGAGGAAATCAATATGGACATCATTGTTAGATTGCCTAGGACTAGGAAACAACATGATTCAATTTGTGTAATTGTTGATCATATGATCAAATTAGCTCATTTCTTGCCGGTTAAGACTTCGTATAGTGCTGAAGATTATGCAAGGTTATATATTCGTGAGTTAGTCCGGTTACATGGTGTTCCTTTGTCAATAATATCATATCGTGGCCCTCAATTCAATTTTTAATTTTAGAAGGCATTCCAACGAGGTTTGGGTACCAAAGTTAAGCTGAGTACCACATTTCATCCTCAGACAGATAGTCAAGCGGAAAGGACCATTCAAACATTGGAGGATATATTGAGAGTATATGTCTTGGAATTTAAAGGTAATTGGGATGACCACTTACATTTTATTGAGTTTGCATATAACACTAGTTATCATTCTAGCATCGAGATGGCTCCATTTTAAATCTCTTTATGGTAGGCAATGTAAGTCACTAATTGGCTGGTTTGAGGTAGGTGAAATGGCATTATTATGCCTGGATTTGTTTTTGTATGCTATGGAAGAAGTAAGGATGATAAGAGACAAATTGAAAATGGCTCAAAGCCGACAAAAGTCATATTCGTATATGAGGAAGAGAGATCTTGAATTTGATGTGGGAGATTGGGTGTATCTCGAAGTTTCACCTATGAAGGGTGTTGTTCATTTTAGCAAAAAGGGCAAGTTGAGCCCAAGATTTGTGGGTCCTTACAAAATTTTAAGAAGGGTTGGAAAGGTAGCTTATGAGCTTGAGTTGCCTAATGAGATGGAGTTGGTTCACTTTGTTTTTCATGTATCTATGTTAAGGAAGTGCATTGGTGATGCAGGTGCTATAATTTCATTGGATGTTGTGAAGGTTGGAGAAAATTTGACTTATGAAGAAGTACTGGTATAAATTTTGGATCGACAAGTCAAGAGGTTGAGAAATAAGGAAGTGGCATCCGTCAAGGTGCTTTGGAGGAACCAGCATGTTGAAAGTACTGCATGGGAAGCTAAAGCAGACATGATGAAGAAATATCCCCATCTTTTCCTAACTAATCAAGCCTAAGGTTTAGGTAATTCTACTCCTCGAGTTCGAATTCCTCATTCTATACCATTTTGTCACTGTTATAACTATTAAGCATGCATAATTATTTTGATGTTACTTTATGATATTTGTATAAGTTTTTCATGAAAATATGCTCTATTTTACATTTTGACATGTTAAGCTCTTTGTCATTATTTCAATTCCTATTCATTCAGACTACTCTTATTTTATTCGAGGACGAATGATCCTAAGGGTGAATATTGTAATGTACCAGGTGTTTTTAAGCCTATACTTGCGTGAAAGGATAATGTTCAAGTGAATTCCTATTGAGTTAAGTAAAATTTGAAATGAAGGTTATCTTAGCGATTAGCTTGATTTAGTTATGTGATTGTTGAGGTGGTCTTGGAAGGGCGGTTGGTTTATCCTTGATATAATATTTTGGGGGAAATGTTATGTGAAGTTAAAAATGAAGTTTGGTTTGCGTTTGGAATTATTCGAAAAGAAGGTATATGTGAAGGCTGCGTAATTGACTTGTTTGGGAATAGTTCTTTTGTCATTGTTGCATGGCTTGCAAGGGCAGCCTTTGGCATGCCCTTAGCACGACTTGAGGCCATACCATACTGTGCGATAGCACCATGGGAAAGAATAATACCGTCATACCTAGGTCCCATGCCCATTCCCTTGTGTTTGACATCTTTCTTCTTTTTAAAAGTGAGTCAAAAAGCCTCTTTGTACCACCTGATTTATGCCCTTTCCCCTACACATTTGTGACCACTTTTTAGTGATTAAATGACCCTTATAACCCCCCCCCAAAAAAAAAATTAGTATAAATAACCCCCGCTCTACTTAGTCTCTACATCACTCTTCAAAGAAACAAAATCCCTTAATCTACATTGCTCTCTCAAAACTCTCTCAACACTTAGGCTAAGTATTCTTCAAGATCTCCAATAAGTCTCTTCATCTTCTCAAGGCTAATCAAGTAAGGTATGTGGGTTTGATTCTTGGTTTCCTTTCAATTAAGAAGTCCTCTTCGAAAAATTAAATTTAGAATTTATAAATTTTTAATCTTTGATTTATGTATAATTGTATACTAATTGATATTTGCTTAAATTTATGGTTATTCATATATTTTATTACTATTTATGAATATTTATCAAGGCTTTACATAATTTAATTCAAGCATTTCAGATTTGCATTTTTTAAGCTAACCTATATTTTCAAGTCTTAGATCCATAAATGAGTTATTATGATTTTATCCTAAAATGATCCTATGATTATTGTAACTTTGTTTGAATATAAAACTTGTGATTTTAAAGTTATTGAACCAGTCCCCAAAGTAATTTAAGTTGAGCTATGAACTTTGAATATTTGGTTTTCATGGCATAATATGAACTTATGATTTTGGACAAGAATAAGTAAATACAAGTATGAAATGATATTGGATGACTCAAGACTCATTTAGTTTCATTTTGAGTATTTGTTAAGGAGCTATTCTAAGTACAAGTTTGAATATGATTTATTTACAAGTTATGACTCTCCAAACTAAATTAAATTTTGGTTATTTCTATATATGCATTGTCCGTTTCCGTGGGATTTTGACTTAACACCGAATGAGTTAGAAGTGGGACTCGACCTAAGGGGTCTTATATAGAGCTTCTAATCTCATAACTACGTTCCACCATAGGAGATTTTGATTATGCCTTTTTAGTCTTTCTGACTAGTGGATCCATCTAGTATTTCCGTTTCTGGAGTTATATCCTGGCAAGTTGACTCACTTTTTGGCCGGTGTAGAGTATGACATTGATATTCCATATTATAGCTCATATGATTTTGTTGGTTATGGTCTTATTCCCACACTTATTTGCTTATGTGCTTGCCCTA
>JAABOM020059463.1:0-48300 GCA_011800125.2 Solanum clarkiae
AATCTATTTTGGCAATAAAGTACTCCATTTTGTGTAAGGTCAAAGCCCTTTATCGTACCCTAACTCACCTTTTCCTTGAGTTTTCATAGAACAGGATCCTTAAACTATTTTTCTTTCACCTCCATTACTAATGAAGATGCTACTGCATTATGTACAATAACCCCTTCCTATGGAGTCTCGAGAAGGCGAACTTCCAAATTAGCTAGCTGACGCAGATCCTTAGCCACTCCTTGACTTATCACAGCTTGATCACCAGTATTAATGATTGCCTTATGACTCAGAGCATCGGATACCACATTTGTCGTCCCTGGATCGTATAGTATATCAATATCATAATCCTTTATTAATTCTAGCCATCTCCACTGTCTTAAGTTTAGGTCTTTTTGCTTAAAGATGTATTGCAGGCTCTTATGATCAGTAAATATGTCAACGTGAACCCCATACAAATAGTGGCGCCAAATTTTCAGAGAAAATACAACCGCTGCTAACTCAGATCATGTGTTCAGTAGTTTTTCTCATGTGGCCGTAGTTCTCCAGAGGCGTAAGTAATTACCCTACCATACTATGTCAGTACATATGTAAAGCCAACTCCTGAAGCATCGCAATACACTGCATACCCGTCGCTTCCTTCTTGAAGTACTAACACAAGTGCAAAAGTTAGCTTATTTTTTAGCTCTTATAAGCTCCTTTCACATGCGTCATTCCATTGGAACCTGGTTTCCTTATGTTTCAATTTTGTTAGAGGTGCAAAAATAGAAGAAAAACCTTTGACAAACCTGCTGTACTAACCTCCCAAACCTAGGAAGCTCCGAACTTCCGTAGGTATTGTTGTTCTAGGCTAATCTTTCACAGCCTCTATATTTTGTGAATCAACCCTTATTCCATCATCAGACACAATATGACCCAAGAATGCCATTAATTTTAGCCAAAATTCACATTTAGAAAATTTGGCATGTAACTGTCGATTACGAAGAACTTATAACACCTGTCATAAGTGATTTACGTGGCCCTCTTCTAATCTTAAATATACCAAAATGTCATCTATAAATACTATCACAAATATATCTAAGAATGGCTTGAATACCCTATTCATCGGATCTACAAAACTGCGGGTGCATTCGTTAGCCCAAATGACATAACAAGAAATTCAAAGTGACCATAGCATGTTCTGAAAATAGTCTTAGGTATGTCTTACTCCTTCACCCTCACTTGGTGATAACCTGATCTCAACTTAATTTTTGAAAAGCATTTGGCACCCTGTAACTGATCAAATAAATCGTCAATCCTGGGATGGGATATTTATACTTAATTGGCACCCTATTCAATTGTCGATAGTCGATACACATTCTCAAGGTGACATCCTTTTTGCATACAAATAACATTGGTGCACCCAAAGGGACACACTAGGTCTTATAAAACCCTTCTCCAATGAGTATTTTAACTGCTGTTTAATTCACACAATTCTGCCGGGGCCATTCTATATGGAGGGATGGAAATAGGTTGAGTGCCTAGAAGTAAGTCAATACCAAAATTTATTTCTTGTTCTGGAGGTAAACCTGGAAGTTTTTCAGGGAACACATCAACGAATTCATTCACTACTAGAACTGATTGAAGGGTTGGTGATTCTGCCTCCATATCCCTCACTCTGACTAAATGATATATATGCCCCTTCGATATCATCTTTTTGGCCTTAAAATATTAGATAAACTTACCATTTGGCACCCTAATATTGCCTTCTCATTAAAGAACTTCCTCATTTGGAAAGTGGGAGCACACTCTCTTAGTTCAGCAATCCACGGTGGCATAACAAGAAGCTAACCAATCCATACCCATTATAACATCAAATTCCGCCATTTCTAGCTCAATAAGGCCAGCCAGTGTCTGACAGTCACAAAAAATTACTATACAGTCATAATAAACCCTTCTACAATAATAGATTCATCAGCTGGTATAGACACTTCAAATAGTTTGTTCAGTAAATTGGGTGTTTTCTTAAGCTTTCCAGCAACTAATGGAGTAATGTATGATAGCGTAGAACCAGGGTCAACTAATTCATATACATTATGTGAAAAGATGGAGAATGTACCTATGACCACATTAGGTGAAGCTTCCAAATTTTGCCGACTCCCTAGAGCATAAGTGCGATTCTAGACTCCGCTAGAGCTAGCTGCCCCTCTAACACCTCTACCATGACCCATAGGTGCTTGTTGGTGCCTATCTATTAGAGGAAGTAACGATGATGATGCAACAGCTAACCCAGTAGATTGTGCTATATTACTCATACGCCTTCTTGGGCAATCTTTTATCATGTGCCCTGGCGCACCACACCAGTAACAAGAGTCTGTCCCAACATGACATATACTTGAATGACTTCTTCCACACTGGTTACAAGGATGCCTAGGAGTCATTTACTAGCTTGCTAAATATCCTATAATCCGGGCGCCTTGCCCTTCACTTCATAGACCAAACAAATTTCTCCTAGACCCCTGAAGTTGTGGTGGAGCACTGGCTGCAGAGTAGGATGATGATGCCCTAGGAAGTCTATTAGAAAACCGAGGTCTAAGCTCTCCTTGGGGAGATGTAAACTGCCCTATATACATGGCCCTCTTGGACTACGCCCTTTCTAATTTTTGTGTCCTTCTCCTTTGCCTCTGATCCTCCAATTTCTATACAAAAGCCTGCATTCTTGCTATATCCATGTCTTTGTTCAAGGAAGAAATGGTACAGTCTCTGACTAGATATGTATCCAATATATCTACATATTAATGAACTCTATCTGCCATAGTAGAAACTACATTAGGAACATACCTTGCCAGGGAATTAAATTGAAGGCTATACTCCCTCATGCTCTATTCCCTTGGTAGAGATTCAAGAATTGATCTGCACGGGCCTTTTGGATCTCTAACGACAAATAATGGTCAAGAAATGCCTCTTTGAACTCCTTCTAGGTGATTGGGGGTGAATCTATACCCTTAGATTGCTTCTAAGCTTTATACCGCAATGTAGCCACACCTTTCAATCTATATGTCGCTAACTCGACACATTTTGTACCACTCACATGCATAACATCTAAAGTGCACTGAATCTGATCAATAAAGTCTTGGGGATCTTTATTAGGATCTGGCCTAGTGAAGGATAGAGGGTCCAAATTAAGAAAATCACGTATCCTTGTGCCAACATCCCTATTCATACCACCTGCACCTATGAATGGACCTTCCTGTCTTTGACCTTTGCTAGCAATTATACGAGTCAATAGTTAGACTACATTTCTCAAATCCTGCACGGTAGCATCAATAGGTGGTTCTGGGGGAATTTCACTATCTTCGGGTTCATCAGGAGCTGGATGAGTTGGAGATGTCTATGACAGAGACTCCTCTTGAACCTCACTTCATTATCTCACTTGACTGGGTATACCAACCACCACTTCTACTCCCTTCCCTTTACCTTTGTTTTGCCTGGTTTCTGCCATACTTGTTGTGCAAAACAATTTAGGGGTTAGACACAATCTAACAATTACACTTAGCTCTATGGCACGATCTAAAGAATGAAAACAAAGTAACAACTCCTAAATTCCATATAGCCTCCTGCTTATAAATATGGTGCATAACAAATCGATAAAATAATATTCTACATAGTCACGGCTTTATAGACTCCCTAGGATGACCTACTCTGATACCACTTCTGTCACACCCAAAGTCCCGTTAGGGAGGACTGACACCCGTTGCTGATAAGGCCCGAGAGAATCAACCTGTATCTATGTGCTTTCTATACATATTATAAGGGATTCCTACGTTCAACATGCCTTTAAGAAAGTAAATAGTGATAACAAGAAAAAAGAAAATGCATATGGCTAGGCTATTGGGGCCACGGTGTTTAAAGTACGAGACATGACCATACTTTAATTTACATAGTCTACAAAGCCTTTAGATAAGGAAAAGTATCTAACAAGAGTCAGGACAGGCGCTGCATCGACTAACTATACAATACAAAAATATAATCTCTAGACACACAAAGCTCCAAAGCAACCTGGAGCTTGGTAACAGCAGTTGGATATCCTGTACTCCTACTGGGGGATCTACTAGCACCTGTACATGCAGCTTGAAATGCTGGCCTCCCGTAAGGGATGTCAGTACGAGATAATGTACTGAATATGTAAGGCAGGAAATTGTTGTATATGAAGTAACAACACAAATGAAACTATGCATTGGTGTAGTATAACAAACCACCTTTAGTTGTACTGTGGGATCATGTACGTTATGTTCTTTCTATTACTTTACCTTTACTATATAATCTGTGCGCAACATGTAATACAAATGACCAGCTGATCAGTGGTAAATCTTTATCGGGATCGGCCCTGGCTAGGATTTTCCTTAACCCCTCAAGCTAACCCCTGTGATAGGATCGTCCCTAGCTAGGTGATTTTTCCTCCCCTTGGGCTACCACCCATCAATAAGCAATATACTTTACTTTATCTTTTAATTACCTTTGAGATGATTCTTTTGGTGGTCATAATATTGGAGTTGTAGGACTGTAGATACAACACGTGGCATGTAAATAATCACAAAATACAACACCACAATGAAAGGAGTAAGTAACACAAATAATGAAATTCATAGGATGTAGAAAAACACATGAACTTTATGTAGTAGAACGAACTCATGTATCTTGGTTTCGAAGTATGTATACAGGTTTGCAAGTGACTATGTATGGTAGCATATAAATATGTGAAAGAGTGGAGACATGGCTGTTTGTTATATCGAAGTAGATAAGAGCCTCTATGTACCAAAGAAGAACCTAACTTTCATGCCAAGTAATACGAAATCGAGTAGCCTTACATAACTCGCTGTACGACCTCACTATTACCTCAAGATAGCCTTCACTTCCTCAAAATATTTATCTACAATATAGTAGGTGAGAAAACTAGTATTAGTAGCCAATAAGTATATCTTGGCAGCCCAATCTCATAAAAAAAACAACAACGGGAAGCAAGCGGGTATTTATAAACCCGAGCGTATTCTTTTAACCTTTCCGCCCCTAATCGTATTTTCTAATACACATTCTCATATGTATATCATGTGCAGCATGTTCTACTGCCATAACAATCTTACAAAAGCCCACAAAGTACAACACATAACAATTCTACACAAAATACAAATAGGCGGCACAACTTTATGTCCCTTTGCCCCATTTTGACGTCGACAATCCCAAACTTGTTCCAACTTTAACCAAATTGTATCCAATGTTTTTACATATAAAACTAGTCTTACAACAGTACACAAATAGTCTCAAATTAGGTGAAGGTCGCTAAACAATAATTTCCAATTATCAGCTCACAAGTTTCTTTTAAGAGCACAATTACGACATTGTACAACAACTCTTTTTTTTTGCGTACTGTAAAAGTGGTACAGTAGCCAAGTTTCATCATTAACAAACAAACCTTTGTTAAATACATGAATGTTACTTCATGATACAGCCAACCAGGAAGAGAAAATCCTCTTGAACAACAAGAAAAGCTCATAACAATCCTTAGGACACATGTTATCCAAAATTTCAGAACAAACATAACCAACATAGTCTCTTGTTTCTCATACAAAAACCACACTAAACACATATGTAAACATACTTACTACTACCATCAAGGTATAGGGCTTATCCAAGAACCCTAAAAGTCCCCTTGTGGCTGCTTTGCTACGTTAAGAAAGTGTGGAGAGAAAATTTGTGAAAGCTGAAATTTTCCAAGTCTAAGAATGACTTTACAGGTGCTATTTGTAAGACTTTTTAAAGGGGATTTTGGCCTAATTTCTTGTGTGATTCAAGCCTTATATTATTAAGGTGGTGATGCAGCAGCTTGGGCCTTTCACTTCGGCTTAATTGGGTCTCAAAGTTGATGGGCCTTGGCTGCCTATTTTCCAAATTTCTCTTCACTTGGTTTGGGCCCAAATGGTTAAGTGGGTTATGATGTACTTGGGCCCTTTTTATATGCTTCTTGGGCTGAAAATAAAGTCCATTTATGATGTTAAAACATGGGATAAAGTTACAACCTTAACACGAACTTTATTCATAATTAGACTTGGGCAAATTCTACGTCGAGCATCGTCTCCGTTTAGCTAGCAATGTAAGCTAAGCAAGTAGGTGACTCACCTGCTAGCTTCTTAAGTTCTACAAGCACCTCACTTGTCTCACTTCATTTAAGGCCGTGATCTCCTCAATTTGACTTAAAACTTATTTACATTCGACCCTCTTTAGCATTAGACATACATATCACCCTTTAATTGGAGATTCAAGCACTTTTAAAAATTGGCCCTAATTTGACCAAACTATATCGTTTTTCATTTGCATAATACTTATTGCAAGATGTGGGGTATTACAATGACCTTATCTTTTGTCTCTTGTTTATGATATTGTGCAAGCTTTTCCCTTAGTCCTGGTTTCCCCATTCTTTTATCTTTGATGCTAGATTTATTGCTTCTGTGACCAAGGATGTGTAATGATGCTTTATGAGGCTTACTTGGGGTCCTTTCAGGTTTCCCCTTATGTCATGTCACATCTAGGCCCTAGTCTTGGGTTGTGACAAACTTCATATTAGAGCACTAGCTTGATAGATCTTCGGAGTCCAACACACCACGTCGATTATAGTCCTATTCATGGTTGTGAAGTGCGCCATGACTATGAGTAGCAGGCTATGAGATGTTTCAGGAAATGTTTCCCTTCTTCATGTACCAAGTCGTGCTATAGAGCGTGGTGAGTTTTTTCCCTAACAGTTGTTCTTTGTTATGCTAGGTCATGCCAAACACTTGAGGACGAAGGGCTTAAACTCCCGAGGAGAAAACTAACAATGGTTAGCTCTGGAAAGCTCTTACTATGCTTGACTAAGTGATGGCCAACCAAGTCAATCAAGGAGCCTAATCCCTTCTTGTTACTACCCCGAGAGATACAAAGGAATCCTATCTAATTCACTAATTCGACGGAAGATATTGAATTTTATATTTGAAAAAGGTACTGAGGATGAATCCTTGAGTTTTCTATGGGTCAAAGGTGGATGACGATCCACAAAAGTTCATTGATGAGGTCTATAAAATCTTGAATATCATGGATGTTGGGGCCGAATGGAAAGGCGGAGTTGGCAGCATACCAACTCAAAGGGGTAGCTCAAATATAGTATGATCAATGGAATGGTGAGAAGGGGGTTGGTAATGAGGTGCTTTGGGTGGAGTTCAAATTGGCTTTCCTTAATTTGGATTTTCGTCTTGAGCTTAGCGAAGCTAGGTTGGTGGAGTTTATGAACTTGAAACAAGGTGCTATGAGTGTGAGTGAGTATGCCCTCTAGTTTAATAAACTTTCAAAGTATGCTCCTCATTTGGTGGCCAATCCTAGATCTAGGATGAATAAGTTTATGTTGGAGTCTCCGACTTGGTAAGTAAATAATGACAGTCCACCATTCTAATAAGTGACATAGACTTATCTCGATTGATGATATATGCCGAGAAAATGGAGGAAGAGAAGATGAAGAAGCGAAGGGGGCATGAGGCCAGGAGGGTTCGGTTTGAGGGTAAGTTCCAAAAGGGTGCTAGATTTCATCAAGGCCAAGGGCCTCCTCATGCTACTAATAGGGGGTTTGCCAATGACTTCCCTACGCCTCAAGGTGTTGGTGGTGTGGCTCCCATTGATGGGTGTCCTAGATGTGTGAGGAATCATAGAGGCCTATGTTTGAAATATTCTAATGCATGCTTTAGTTGTGGGGAGCTTCGGCACAAGAAGGTAGATTGTCCAAGGAACCATGACAAAGTTTGGGGTGCTAATGCGGTCCCATTGGATAGAGGTGGTCTTCAAGGTGGTTCCCTAAAGCACAATAAATTTTATGTTCTACGGAGAGGCAAGTGGTTGGTGAGGTACCTGATGTTGTTACCGGTATGTTGAATATCTTTGACTTTAATGTGTATGCTTTGATTTATCCGAGTGTCACTCTTTCCTTTGTTACCCATTTTGTTTCTAAAACGTTCCATCTTGTCCCCAAGTTGTTGCATGAGTCATATGAAGTGTCTACTCCTATTGGTGCCTCTATTGTTTCTAGGAAACTTTATAGGAGTTGTCCTATTTGCATTTTGCATAAGTTGTTGCCTTGAGATCTTGCTGAATTAGACATGGTAGATTTTGAGGTCATACATGGGATAGATTGGTTGCATGCCTACTATGCTTCCATTGATTGTAGAACCCATAAGGTCAAGTTTCAATTTTCTAATGAACCCGTCCTTGAATAGGAAAGTCAAGATGTGATGGCTAAGGATAGATTGATTTCATGCATTAAAGACCATAAGTTGATTTCTAGGGGATGTTTGTATCATCTTGTGAGGGTTAAATATGTGGAGTCCAAAATCCCTTACATTGAGTTGGTCCCCATTGTAAATGAGTTTATTAATGTCTTCCCAAATGATCTTCCTGGTGTCCCTCCCGAAAGGGAGATAGATTTTGGCATAGATCTCCTCTTCGACACTCAACTATCTCTATTCCCCCTAACCGTATGGCCCCAACAGAGTTGAAGGAATTAAAAGAGAAATTGAAAGATTTGTCGGAAAAGGGATTTGTTAGACCTAGTCAACCACCTTGGGGTGCTTTGATGTTGTTTGTGAAAAAGAAGGACGGGTCACTTAGAATTTTCATCGACTATCGACAACTCATTATGGTCACTATAAAGAAAAGATATCCTCTTCCAAGGATTGATCACACGTTTGACAAATTACAAGGGGCTAGCTTCTTCTCTAACATTGATCTTCGGTCCGGGTATCATGAAATGAGGGTGAGGGAGTGTGATATTCCTAAAACGGCCTTCCGGACTAGATATAGGCATTATGAGTTTGTTGTGATATCTTTTGGATTGACTAATGCACCGGCCGTCTTCATGAACCTAATGCATAGGGTCTTCAAACCGTATGTTAATTCCTTTGTTGTGGTCTTCATTGATGATATATTGATCTATTCACATAGTAGAGAGGAGCGTATGGGTCATTTGAGGGTTTTGTTGCAAAGGTTGAGGGAGGGGAAATTGTACGCCAAATATGATAAATGTAAATTTTGGTTGAAAGAGGTTGTATTTTTGGGTCATGTGGTGTCGGGGGATGGTATAAAAGTGGATCCTAAGAAAACCGATGTAATTAGGAATTGGCCAAACTATTGACCTCGTTGAATATTACGAGCTTCTTGGGCCTTGCAGGTCACTATAGAAGATTTGTGAATTGGTTCTCCTCTATTGCTTCCGCTATGACCAAAATGACTCAAAAAGGTAAATTTGAGTGGATCGGTGAATGTGAGAGAAGCTTCCAAACATTGAGAGACAATATTGTGTACGCTCCTATATTGTCACTACCGGATGGGCTTGAGGGTTTTATTTTGTATTGTGTTGCATCTATAGTTGGTTTGAGTTGTGTGCTAATGCAAAATAGTAAGGTCATAGCTTATGCTTCTAGACAACTCAAGGTAAACGAAAGAAACTACCCTACCCATGATCTAGAGTTGGCCACCATTATGTTTGCATTAAAGATTTGGCGTCATTAATTGTATGGGGTGTGTTTTGATGTCTTCATGGATCATAAAAGCCTTCAATATGTCTTCACTCAAAAAGATCTCAACTTGAGATAAAGAATGTGGCTAGAACTTCTCAAAGATTATGACATGAGTATGCATTATCATCTAGGTAAGGAAAATGCAGTGGTGGATGCTTTGAGTTGGGTGTCCATGGGTAGCCTAGCTCATGTTGATGGTGGTGATAGGTAAATGGCTAGGACGTGCAATGATTGGCTAGATTAGGAGTTAGGTTGGAAGAAGTGGGTGATGGTGTTATTGTTGATGGTTCCAAATCTTCTTTAGTTGAGGAGGTGATAGAAAAACAAGATCTTGACTCTTCCTTGCTTAAAATGAAGGCCTTGGTGAAAGAGGGCAAAGTAGAGTTTTTCTCTCAAGGGGAAGATGGTGCCCTTAGATACTAAGGTAGGTTGTGTATGCCTTGTGTGATGATTTGAGGGAGAAAATTCTTCATGAGGCCCATAATTCTTCTTATTCTATCCACCCCGGTTCCACCAAAATGCATAGGTACTTGAGGGATGTGTATTGGTAGGGAGTCATGAAGAGGGACATTGCCAAATTTGTTTTCAGTTGCCATACTTGTCAACAAGTTAAAGCCGAACATCAAAGGTTGGGTGGCCTAACCCATCACATAGAGGTTCCTACTTGGAAGTGGGAGGTGATTAATATGGATTTTGTGGTTAGGTTGTCAAGACTAGAAAGGGCTTTTATTCTATTTGGGAAGTGGTTGATAGGATGACGAAATTGGCTCACTTTCTACCGGTTAAGACCACATATGGGGCTGAAAAGTATGCAATGTTGTACATCCATGAGTTAGTGAGGTTACATGGAGTTCCTTTATCCATCATATTGGATCTGGTGCACAATTCACTTCACACTTTTGGAGGTCTTTCCAAAGGGGTGTTTGGTACAAAAGTCCACCTTAGTATGGCCTTCCACCCTCAAATGGATGGCCAATCCGAAAAAACCATTCAAACCCTTGAGGACGTGCTAAGGGCTTGTGTATTAAAGTTGAGGGATAGTTGGGATGACCATCTTCCTTTGATTGGGTTTGCCTACAACAATAGCTATCACTCTAGTATCGATATGGCTCCTTTTGAGGCTCTTTGTGGGAGACGTTGTAGATCACCATTTAGTTTGTTTGAGGCTGGGGAGGTGCCTATATTGGGACTGGATCTAGTTGTGGAGGCTCTTGAGAAGGTTAAGATGATTAAGGAAAGGTTGAGAACAACCCAAAGTCATCAGAAATCTTACGACGATATGAGAAGAAGAGACATTGAATTCAAAGTGGGTGATTGGGTTTATTTGAAAGTTTCTCCAATGAAAGGTTTGGTCCATTTTGGTAAAAAGGGGAAGTTGAGTCCAAGATATGATTGTCCTTATGAGGTCTTGAAGAGGGTTGGCAAGGTAGCTTATGAGTTGAAGTTAACTAGTGAAATGAATTTGGTTCATTCGGTATTCCATGTCTCAATGTTGAGAAAATGTGTTGGTGACCCTAATGATATTGTGGCTCTTGATGTTGTAGGTGTTGTTAAGGATATCAAGAAACTATGAGGAGGTTCTGGTTCAGATCCTAGATAGACTAGTGAAGAGACTGAGGAACAAGGAGGTGAAATCCGTTAAGGTCCTTTGGAAGAACCAAGAAATTAAAAGTGCTACTTGGGAGGCCGAAGCGGACATGTAAAAATGGTATCCTAATCTTTTCCACTGCACTCAGGCCTAAGGTACTAATTGTCACCTATATGATTTCAAGTCTTGTGTTTCATCCCTTAGGTCATGCATATTTCATGTTTAATTTGGCAAGTTTATGATGATTTTACACTTATATTGAGATTTTGAAAATAGTGTTTTAAATGTAAGGTTGCACTTTAGTTAGGGCTAGCTTGTTTATGATCATTCTTGTCGTGTACGTCTCTTTTACATTTGGGGACGAATGTTCCCAAGGGGGAGATATTGAAACGACCCCGAAAAGTGCCTGAAAAGTGCCTCGAAATTGCTAGAATTTTAAATTCCATATATCTCAAAATCCATGCGTGATATCAAAAATCTGACTTCATATTCTTGTTCAAGGGGTCAAAATTATAAGATAAAGGATCTAACCCCAATTTTAGAACAATCAAATCACAATTTCAAATTTCCAAAATTTCTTTTTTCGGAGACGATCCGTGACAGCACCGCGACGCTCAGTTGTCTCTGACATGTGTTAATTTGACCTCTGCAATAGGTCCACGTCGCGTACTAGACGCAGACCTGTGTAATTTTTGCCCGTGATTTCTATCTCGGTCTAAGACTTTTGGATCTTGGGCCTAAGTGTTCCCAACTGTGTTTTTACCCATACTTAGCCTTATTTCACCCTCATATCATCCTAAACATTCCCCAAAAACTTGGATCTTGCATATTAAGAAATTTACTGCACGGTGATTTGAGTTCATGAAAGTATGGTTGTTTTAGCATGTTTTGAGCTCTAAATCGTGGATCTAATGTTGGGTTTAATGAGGGTTTTTGACGTGAATGTCTTGGGGGTGTTGCAAGGTGTTGATCGATGGTTTTACAACTGATTTTCTAGCATGATTTCATTGCTAAATAGCATGGTCTTTTAACCCCATTTCACCCCCCAAGTGTTAGATAAAATGTCTGACTAGGGTTTTTTGTGGAATTGAATGTTCAAAGCATGAGATATGATTTGAATTACTATATGATGATGAATGACCTTATGTATATGATAAGTTTTATATAAAGTGTTGCATTAGACCATACCTAATCTGGGGTCCCTAAGGACCTGAATAACAGAGATGGGGGTTTGTACTCATCAGTTGAGGTGGAGTTTTGTACTCATTAACCGAGGTGGGGGTTTGTACTCATCAGCAAAGGTGGGAGTTTGTACTCATCAACTGAGGTGCGGGTTTGTACTCATCAAACCATGTGAGGAGTTTGTACTTGACCATCAGGGTGATAAACTGTGATTACCATCAGCCATGTGAGGGGTTTGTACCACACCACCAAGGTGATGGGGTGAGATCATCATCAAGGGGTTCATACTTTGGAAATCTAGTTGGTCTATGCTTCACAAATGATATCCTGTATGAGCATAAGCTACTTAAGAATGAGTTACCTAAGCATTGATCATACATGTAATATTGCTATATTATGCCTATTGCTTAACATTATGCATTTCAATTATGGTGCCTATCTATTGTTGTATTGCATCCTACATACTTAGTACATTCAAACCTACTAATGCATACTCTATGCCTACATGATGTGACCATGTAGGAACTGGTACCAAGTTGATCATCCTCCTCCTCCACATGGCTAGTTCGACAGCACTCAAGCTATTTGGTGAGTCCTCCATTTTAGAGACCTTAGTCTATATTGCTCGATTATGTATTGAGACATTCTTCCTTATTGTCTATTTGACTATGAGGGTGAGCCTAGTTACTTTGTCTTGGCCCCTACTCTTATTTATGTATTCGGAGGTGTTTGTTGGACAAGATATGTATCTATGTTACAAGCCTTGACTCTGTTGTTCTTGATGTTTATGATATGAGCTTGTATCTTTTCTCTTGCTTATGATATTGCGCTAGCTTTTCCCTTAGCCCTAGTTTCCCAATTCTTTTATCTTTGATGCTTGGTTTATTACTTCCGTGGCCAAGGATGTGTAATGATGCTTTATGAGGCTTGCTTGGGGTATCTTCGGGTTTCCCCTTGTGTTGTATCACGTCTAGGCCCTAGGCTTTGGTCATGATAAATCCATGGCCAATTCCGACTTATGCTCCTTCACACAACACTTGAAATATGCACTTGAACAGGCCAAACAATATCCTAGATAGTACTTTCCACTCTTGTGACACATTGGGGAAACATGAACACTAACACCCTTGCCTTTTCCTTGAACATATGGATAACAAGGAATCTTGTAGCCCATCTTGCCACACCCAAATCTTGCACTCGTGTTCCTCCAATATGTGCCACTTTGATTTCTCCCAAACTTTGGGCACCTAAGGCAAGCCTTCCCACCATTGCCAATAGGCTTAGCATACGGAAGCTTACCTTCAAGTTGAGCTATTTTTCTCCCTTCCTTGGAGGCCATAGGGAAATCCCTCATCTTATGCCCAATACCACCACGCATGAAATAATCCAAAGTCCCTGCAAAACACTCCTCTTGATGCTTCTTGCCACACTCTTGACAATTGACGATATGGATCCTTTCCTTGTAGTAACTGGGAAATGGTAGACTAGTAGAAGATAAGGCACCACCAACTCGAGCCTTCCTAGCCTCACTCTCCCTCCTCTTATCCCTTAAAGTCTCGGGAGCATCCACTTGTTGATTGCCTTGAGCCATTACAATCTTGGCCAATAGCCATAGAGCATTACGAACCTCCACATTTGACATATCCCTGTAGGGAATTTGAGCCCCAAGAGAGAGATGGTCACCGCCTTGCCCACAATTCTGAGTAGCTTGAGACATATTCTGAAAGTAATGATTAAGAATGACAAATAATCCTTAGAGGACCTAGCTCTACTGCACGACTTAGATCATAAATAAGTGTAACATTTCCTAAAACACCTCACAGCCTCTTACTCATAATTGTGATGCTCTTCACAACCATGAATAAGACTATAATCGACACAGTGTGTTGGATTACGAGCCCATTAACAGCCTAGTGCTCTGATACCAAGTTTATCACGACCCAAGCCTAGGGCCAAGATGTGACACGGAAAATGGGAAACAAAATGGACCCCAAATAAGCCTCTTAGCATTTCATTCACACATCCTTGGTTGTGGAAGCAAAATAAATAAACAAGAGATCTAAATATGCGAAACAGGACAAAGGGAAGTTTAGGATAATCATAAATACTCAAGCTTAAAGCATAAATACATCAATTGTTCCAACAACACCTCTAACATTGATTGGAGCGAGGGCCAAGACACTTTCCAGGCTGACCCTTATAGCTTCAAGTGTTCAACATAAAGAAATAACAAATGACAAGAGTAGCATAGATAGTGTCCTCGAACTTGATGACTCACCAAGGCTTATCTCCAAAGCACCATCTACCCACGTGGAGGATGATCATGAGGCTCTTTGGTTCCTACATGGTAACATCATATTGGCATAGAGTATGCATTAGTACATTTGAATGTAATAAGTATGTAGAATGCAATGCAATAAGACATAGGCAACATAGTCAAAATGCATAATCATGAGCAATGGATAAGTTTAATATCAATATGACATACGTAATCAGTTCTTTATGTAAAACAAGCTTGTAAATCATATAACTTGCAAATATAGATTGCATGTGTAGGAAGAGACCATGTCAACATAGCCCAAGCACAATATTACTTGAACTCCAAGGTATACCACCCCCTTGGAAGCTGGTTGAGTTACCTACCCCTCAACATGGTAGTATGGGCGTGCCCCCCGCACCCCCCTCTGCATGGTGATTGGGGTACATACCCCTCTAGGTGGTAGTACGAGAATGCTACCCCCCGATAAGGTAATTGAGGTAGATGCCCCTCAACGTGGTAGTACGGGCATGCCAGCCCCCGACAAGGTGATTGAGGCTTGTCACCCCCTCAACAAGGTGGTTGGGCATGCCACCCCCAACAACATGTGGTCAACTTGCAACACTATAGACACTTTCCATAGATCTAATGTGTACATACAATCCCTTAATCATTATAACATCATTAAACTTGTAAACCATGCAATAGACCATCAATAACTCAAGAATACTTGTCAAGACATTTTATCAAAGTCTTGGCGAGTATGTATTGCTAGTTCAAAATTATGTAATTCAATAGTGAAGTAATATGTGAAAACTCAATGCAAATCAACCCACCAACACATAGTAAAACCATCATGTAGGATACCTTGAAATCCATCGTCAAATCTCATAATAGATCATAGATTGATAGCTCAAAACATGTATAAAAAATCAATCTTTCATAAAACCCCAACATAGTTTATAATCAAAACTCATAATGAGAGATACCCATAGATAATATAACTTGGAAACATATAGTTTTCGTAAATAGGAAGATTGGGAACCGTGGGTGAAAGGGACCAATGGTTAAGATCCATATACCTCAAACTTGGGTTTTCTTGATGTAGTCTTGAAGGATACTTGAAGCTTGAATGGAGTTCTTGAGATCGAGAATTAAGCTTGGAAAACTTGAATTTGGATAAAATATTACGTTAAGTGTCAGAGAGGTTTTTGAGAGGGTGTTAAGTGATATAGAGTTTAAAAATGGCGAAGTATAAGTGTTTTCATGCACATATGGGAAAGGATATATGGCCCCAAGGTCCTTGGACCGAAATAAGAAACTAAGGAAAAAAATGTACATCTCTGCACCCCTAGCGTGTTGCGCTTAGGGCGCAGATCGTCTCTGGATATCATAAATTTGAGAAAATTATTTTTCACTATGGGTTCTTTAAAATCGGGGCTATACCCATTTCCCACTCAATATTTCCCCTTGATCATAAAAATGAAGTCAGATTTTCTATATAATGCAAGGATTTTAAGATATATGGAAGTTACGATTATGGGAATTTCTGAGGCACATTTTTTAGGCGTTTCACTAACCTTTGTTAGGTTATATATCTTTACAATGGCTGCTTTAGCCTTAAATAGAATGTGTGGCTTAGGCAACAATAAGATTTTGGCCTTTTTGCCAAGGAATATGGTTAGACTTATCTAATTCAAGTAATTTAAGAATTAGTCCTTATTTCCCTCATTTTATGTTTTTTTTGTTGTTCTTGTTTTCCTTCAGTGTATAGGTGTAGTGTATCCCAATACTCGAAGTCGAGGCAAACCCTTGACTCCATTTGACCTAGAGGTCCAGAGAAAACTTAGAAGAATGGCCCAAGATAAGGCAAATGATACGGCAAATGCAACTCTGAACCAGAATGAGAATGAGAATGCAAATAATGACAACCTACATCCTCTTGAGGATATTGCTCCATAGCCACAGGACTTCAACGCCAAAGCTTACCAATGGAACAAATATTGGCTGAGTCCTATGGCTATGGAGGTTACTAGAGCTATTGTGTTATCACTACTACTGACGGAAATTGATTTTGTGGTCTCAAGTGGGTTACTTTAGATGCTGCAGAACTGTGTGTTATTTGTCAGCCTATCATAAGAGGATCCGCATTGTTATCTACACAACACTGCATTTCTCTACAAGAGTGTGATGGGAACAGATAAACTACCTATGGATGTTGTAGGGCTTTGTGTTTTCCCGTTATCTCCGATAGGAAATACAACACTATGGCTATTCAAGCTCCCACAAATTTGGATCACTAGTTAGGCTGAGTTACAGAAGGCCTTTTTGGAGAGGTAATTATCTAAATAAAAAAAGATCAAGTTGTAAGACGAAATCAACAACTTTGAGCAACTTCCTGGCGACTCGACTAGTACTACGTGGGACCGATTCACAAAATGCTTGAGGAGTGTCCCAGGCCACAAAATTGTTGATAGTGCCTTGGTGGAGGTCATCTACTATGCCCTGGATAATTATAGTCAAGTCCGTGCTGATATAACTATAGGGGACATGTTCTTAGATTAACCATTTGCAAGGATCACAGAAAGAATTGAATTGGTGGTAAAGACAAATCGTACATGGGGGCAAGGAGACAACTCATCCACTAAGAGATCATGTGCGGTTAGTATTGATTCAGAGCAAGCTAAAATACATGAAAATATTATGTAAAAGCTTTCCCAAATCCATACAGTTATAGAGGTGATGATGAGGTAGAATCATGAACAAGTTAATGTAGTTGTTCATCAGCCTCCACAAGCACCCATGTATGGTGAATCCTACTATGAGGAGGGCATTTGATTTATTGTTGATCAGATGGGGGTTTTCAAACTAATGCCTAAGGGTCTAATTGGGAGTAATGGTTCCAAGGTCAAGGAAACTGATGTCATAACTATAATCAAGATGGCGCTTTTAAAGACAACCGTGGAGATTATTATGATAGGAATCAGGGCAAAAATAGAGATGCAGATTAGGGTAGCAAGGATGGCTACAGAAATGGTCCTTATATGCCACCACACAACTGTGATACCAGTGATAGTAGTTCCAACATTGAGGAGATATTTGACTGCCTGTTGAAGAAATTTTAGACAAAGGATGAGACTCTGAGAGGGATGAAATCTGGCATCTCCAGCATAAATAAGAAAATCGAGTCACATTCTATTGCTATCAAGAAGCTTGATCAACAGTTCGGTCAAGTGTCAACTCAACTTAACCAGTATTAGAGGTGTACACTTCCTAGCAACACAGTATAAAACCCAAAGAATGAAGGGTAGTGCATGATAGTTACTACTCGTAGTGGTAAGAGTACCATGGATCCTCCTATTCCAGTAGATAAGGATGATGTTCATGAGGAGAAAATTGAGGGTAAAGACACAGAAACCAGAGATGATCGTGGAAAGTATGGGGCGGGTGATACTGTAGCTGTGCCACAGAATCTAAAGCCTATTCCTAGGTCTCCTCATCCCTTCCCTTAGAGAATTGAAAAGAAGTAGGAGGAGGGAAAGTTCAAGCACTTTCTCTCCATGCTGAAACAACTCTCTATCAGCATCCCTCTCATTGAGGCTTCGAAGAAAATGTTACGGTATGTAAATTGCATGAAGGACTTGGTTACGAACAAGCACAGTGTGAGTCAGGAGCTCTCCCAAGAGCTTCAACATTGCAGTGCAATTGATATGAGGTGCTTGGTGCAAAAGCGAGAATATCCTAGTGCTTTTACCATACCCTGAACTATTGAAGGTGTGGAGTTTTCAAGGGTATTGTGTGATCTCGGTACCAGCATAAATCTAATGCCCCTTGAGGTCTTCAAAAGGTAGGATTGGGATCCCCTACTCCGACGAACTTGCGATTATTGGTGGTTGATTGCACGATGAAGCAGCCTATGGGGATACCTTATGTTGTGCTTGTTAAAGATGAGAAATTCATATTCCCCACAAACTTTGTGATCCAAGATTACAAACTTGACTTCGACGTCCCAATCATCTTCGGAAGGCCATTCCTAGCCACTATTGAGCATTACTGATATAGAAGCTAATCAACTGAAATTTAGATTGAATGATAAAGAAGTTATCTTCAATATCTGTCAGTCAATAAAGAGGCTAGTTGATCTAAAGAAGGAAGTTTAGACACTTGGTTAAGGCTGAGTAACCAAGCTGACCAAGTCATGTTGCGATAAAAAATTTGGTGCTACTTGGGAGGCAACCCAAGGTTTTTTGTGTAATAGTTGTTGTTGTAGCTCTGGTTTTAGTTTTTGGACTCATAGGTAGTTTACATTCTCGTATTTTTGTTGTAATACTAGATATTAGGCAGGTTTCACATAGGGTAACAATATGTTTTGTGAAGAATATGTAGGTACACAGCTGCCAGCCATCGTTGGCTGAAAAGGCATTAGGAAGTGCCTCTATGACTGGTTCTACAGGTCGTATATCAATCTACGATTCGTACACCATCTCATAGACACTTCTAGTGAGAAAAAGGTTATGCACTCTAGTCTAAGAGCCAACTTTATGGCCCATAGATAAAACTACTGATCATGAATGGAGCTCATGGACCCCATGTAATTTTTCTGATTTTTTGACTAAGTGTTGGGGTTTCTATAACCAACTCTATGAGCTATATATTAATGAACGAGTCATACACTGGTCTGTGAAACCCAGTCCTAGAAACTAGGGTATAGACCTTCCGTGAAACCATCACTTACAAGATGTAAAATACTTGATAGATCGTAATCGGGGTTTTGTAGAGTCTAGGCCCATTGGTTTTGACCGACTTGGTTAACATATAAATAATGGGGTAAGAATATTTTGACCCCAATTTTGCCCTAATTTACAAGTCAAATTTGGTGACACCCTACACCACTTTTCCAACCACTAGCAAGGATCACCCTTAACATTTTCCGACCACTTTTTTTGACGGCTCAGGGTTTCATTGTCCCACTTCCTCCTTTAATTCCTATGATTTGGTCACTCAATTTGGTACTACAGGCCTAGAGTCGAGATATGAGGACACTCAATCCATATAGAAGAGGCTCAGATATGAGACCTAAAGGGAGGAGGAGACCAGCACGGTTAGTGGATCACTCAAAGGAGCTTAGCATCTGACCTAACCCAGATGCTGATAGACCACAGACATGGGCTTCCACAAGGATTAGGTAGAACCAGAACCAGGGTATTGTTTTTTACACTCCCTAGTCTGACAAGAGAGGCAACAACAATAGCAACTCAATTCAGATGACTCCATTCATAGACAAACTCAGAGTCAGGATCCGGCAATGAGTCGAAGACAGTGTCCTCTGCCACACCACTGCAGACATCACCATCACCTCTAGATTCTCTCACCAGTCTATGGTATTTTGTGGGCATATGAGACATCTAAACAAAGGGCATACAGAGTAATGAGTGCGGCAGATCGACCCATTCTATTTATGAAGAGCCTCGGATAATCTCCACTTGATTAGATAGTGTCCTCAATATCCAGGTTACCATCAATAGATACGGGCTCCAGTGGCTGACAAATCACTAGAGAGGTACTCCCCGACTATGGTACATGAGTTCTATGCATCATATGCAGCTACATTCCTCAGCACTCTTCCCAAGGGGAAGAAGCCCCTCGCTCAACCTAGAAAGATGCATACTAGAGTGATGGGCTGGTAGGTGGACATCTCAAAGACCACTATCCATCGAATGTTTTTCGGGCCTGAGTTCCCAGCCCCCAGATCCACAACAGAGTATGACTGCAGAGTGGGGCAGACCAAGGACTTGGGTCTGATGAGAGACCAGAGTCACAGAGCTGACTTGATGAGACAGGTGGCTGGTTTGATTGTTGAGTAGTGCTTAGAGCCTACATGGGTAGCCACTCCTTCTAAGGCTATTATTAAGGCCACCCTTCGCTTCCCTGCAAAAATTTTGGTGGGCCGATGTGAGGTCACGAATCCGATAAGAACTTGCAGACAACACATTGATGCTGGAGTGTGCAGTTATAGTTTCTAGCATCTTGGCTAGCTATGATATTGATTGGGATAGCCTCATCGCATAGCAGATCCACGAGGCAGCCTTGAAGAGGTCTACCTTCATCCCTTCTCGATCTTGATCTGTAGACTCTGTCTTGATCGGTAGTAGAGAATCTACATCAGTTGGACTTGTTGATTGAGGTCCAGTGTACTTTTGATGCTAGCCTGATTAAGGCTAAAATAATCTAGTGGCACTCCGGCAAGCACCACATAAGCCGACTCCTATGATAGAGATGATTGCCCTAGAGCCATCAAACGATGGATGATGGTAGTCTCCGATTCCTACATGGTTAGATTATGTAGGCAAAAATATATGTTAGTACATTTGAATGTACTAATTATGGGGGCATGCAATACATTTGACTTTTCAAACCTGCATTCAATGTTAGATGACAAGGGCACATAATATAGAAAGAGATATATAGAAAGGAAAAGTAATATAACAATATAAAATGAAATCCATGAGGCATGAAATTCTATAATGCTCATATATGGTTGCGATAGGACCGTAATTGAGATCTCAATCTCATGTGAGCTATTACATAAATTTGCCTGAAATTAGCCTCCAATCGAGTGAGAAAATATTACTTGCCTAAGGTAATATACACCACACCTTATGAGCCAATCATTTCGGTGTGATGACCAGCTTCCTTATGACCTGGTCATTTCAGAA
Organism: Solanum clarkiae; assembly: GCA_011800125.2. Lineage (NCBI taxonomy): Eukaryota > Viridiplantae > Streptophyta > Magnoliopsida > Solanales > Solanaceae > Solanum > Solanum clarkiae. The sequence goes on from JAABOM020059463.1 coordinate 21,301, forward strand.
GGATTTCCATTTTATTTTCTTTCATTTTATTTCTTAACATATCAATATGAAAACATTCCTTACAACACAGTCATTTCGGTAATAGCAACCATATACTATGTTGGCACATAGTTCAAGGAAAGGGAGAAGACCCTTAGGGATAGCCCTGATACCCCTACTCCATTCGGTACTAAGTCATCATCCCATAAGCATACTTATACATGCACATGCATCCAAAGAGGCACAAGTCATTTCAAATCATTTCCATGCGCACTTGGGCTCAAAAGCCAGACATTCTTCGTCATCATTCATATTTGGGCTAAAAAGCCAAATCACAATTCAATACATACTTTTCATGCATAGGAATAGCTCATTCACTTAACAATATGGTGCAAGCACCAAATATGCTCCAAGATCCAATAACAATAGACATTAATGTGATCACATTCTTGTCATAAACATATATGTGAGCTTAACTCACCGAAGTAATTTTTATAAAACATATGTGAGCTTATCCCACCGATAATTCAATAAAATTTAATGCTCATAAATACAAATGCCATGAATGATACGTGAATACTAATGAGCAATATAAACTCAATCTTAAATCAACAATTTAATATGAAATTCAAGTAAATCCACGTTCAAATCACAATTTAGATTACTCATACTAAAATTCAACTATAAAAGGACAATGCATATTCAAATCTTCATAATAATCATGCAAGTTCAAATATTAGGAATTATTTCACATTAAGATCAACAATAAACATAGCCCATATTTCAATGAATTTAATTAAAAAATTATCTTCAAAACCCATAATTAAAGTAAGCTTAAATTTCATAAATCAAGTGTGAAAGAGTTTGGGTCTTCATGGTTGAAAGCGACAAAGAATCAATCTGACATACCTAAGTTCACCAAGAAGAAACAAGATGAATTTGATGAAGATTGGAGCCTTTCCTTAAATCCCAAGCTAACTCTCTACTACAGTCTTTGAGAGGAGCTCTTAATAGAGTTGAATATAACTCGATGTGTGATAATGGATTTGAATTATAGGAGAAGAGTTTAGGTCATTGGAATGTCTTAGGATAACATGGAATTCAAAAAAGCTCCTTAGGAGTAGCCATAATTACAAAAAAAATAAATTAATGAAGCAGAATAAAATTTGTTGGCAAGGGTCCCCTGAGAAGGTCTCACGGTCCGTACAAGGTCACATGGACTGTGAACCCTCCCCTGAAGCATCACTTAGACAAATTATAGGAAAAACAACGCGGAGGAGATTTACGAGAACGGGTATAAGTTCTTTCTCCAAACTCAGAATAAGGTGAAACCAGATGCAATGGAAAGTTAATTCATAATGCTTCAATTTGATAGGTCATAGGCCACTCAATTAATTTTGTCTAAGAGATATGACAATTTAAAGTTCACCCTTCTATCGGTTGTTGTGAAAAGCTTAGCAAATAGAATTTTGTACTTAGAAAATTGAATGCCAACAACTATATGAGGGCTTCACGGCCCATGAGAGGTCATGTGGACCATGTGTCCTCCTGTGAAGCTTTACTTAGAAAATTTTTTTGTTAAAGTTTCGAGATGGTAATCGAATACATAGAAGATTTTCACTTTGATGCCCATACGGAAGGCCTCACGGACCATGAAAGGTTATACGGTCTGTGAGAGGTCCATGTGTGAAGTGCCTTGGCCAAAATATGGATTTTCAAGGACAAGGCCCTCAATATTGTGTACCACACGGACCGTGTGGGGTTCATGTGAGGTGAGCCTTGGTTTTAAACTCCACATATAAGCTAACTCTCTACACACAAGGTCAAGGCCCACCTCAAAGCACCTCTGCATAGTCTGTATACCTACACATGGCCCATGAAGGATTCCCTGAAGTGTCACCTTAGTCGAAAATTTCCAGAACCAAATTTCTAAGATCCATTAAGGTCATACAATATACGTATCCTTAAATCATCTCCCAATTTGGAATATTCACCTTCAAATGCACTACAACAAGGTTTTAAAGGCTTGACTTAGAACATTACACATACAAACATAAGATATAATGCATATTTCATCACTTGAAAATAATAATGTCATTAACACTCATATCAAAACATCCTTAAATCATTTACGTGCACATGTATACATGTCATGTCATGGAATGCAATAGTGAAAGAATTAGGACCATTGAGAATATGAAGAACCTAATACTATAGTCTTAAGTAGATTGGAAATGATAGAGGTATCATCGCATCGTACTTGGTTCCACTTCCCACATAGCACTTTCAACATATTGATTTCTCCAACGAAACTTAACAGAAGCCACATCCTTGTTTCGAAGCCACTTCACTTCCCTATCCAAGATCTCAATCGGGAGTTCCTCATAAGACATGTTCTCCTCCACCTCAGCACCTTCCAAAGGCATAATTTTACTAGGATCACCAACCAATTTCCTAAATATAAACACATGGAAAACTGGGTGAATAAAACTCAAATTCGAAGGTGAATCCAATATATAGGACACATTCCCAATCCGCTCAATAATTTCATAAGGACCTACATACTGGTGACTTAACTTATCCTTCATGCCAAAATGCATTACACCCTGCATAAGAGAAATCTTCACATGCACCCTACCACCAAAAAGAAACTCAAGACCCCTCTTTCTAACATCCAAATAAGACTTTTGATGACTTTGAAGTGTCTTCAAACTTTTCATAATCAATTTAACTCTTTACATAGCCTCCAATACTAAATCCAGGCCTATAGAAGTCATTTCATCTAACTCAAACTACCCCATGAAGATCTGCACCTTCTACTACAAAAAGCCTCAAATGGTGTCATACCAATGCTAGCATGAAAGCTATTATTTTAAGCAAACTCTATAAGTTGTAGATGATTACCCCAATTTCCTTTTAATTATAACACACAATCCCTTGACATATCCTCCAAGGTTTGAGTTTTCCTTTCGACTTGTCCATCGGATTGAGGAAGAAAAATAGTACTTAAGTTCACCTTAGTACCAAACCCTTTTTTGAACTGATTTCCAAAACGTAAGCATAAGTTGGGTACCAAAATATAATATAATTTAAAAACTAGGCATACTATCCAGTCTAACCAACTCCCAAATATATAACTATGAATTGTCCTCATCATTGAAAGTAGTCTTAATCGATAAAATGTGAGACAATTTGGTCATTCTTCCAATGATTACCCACATAGAGTCTGATTGCTTCCGGTATAGGGAAACCGAATAACAAAGTCCACATTCTCATTCTCATATTTCAAGTAGGGATTTCAAAGTTTTGGGCCAAACAATTGGGTCTTCGATGTTCCACCTTTACTTATTGGTGATTAGAGGGTTCAGATACAAATCTAGCTATGTCCTTATTAATACTATGCACTAGTACATTTCCCTCATGTCCCAATACATTTTGGTAGTTCTTGGATATATTGAATAATGAGAATTATGTGCTTCACTCATGATCATCTCTCTAAGACCCTCAATGTCCGTAACACAAAACTGATCTTAGTATCGAGTTACTCCATCTCCCCCTTGGGAGAAAACCTCTACCTTTCTTTTGGCAACTAACCCCTTCAACACAACCAATAACTGTTTTAAGTCTTGCTTTGCCTTGACATCAACAAGAATAGAAGATTTAGCCACATCTGAACCCAAATGAAACCATCATTAAGTTCACTTAGTCCAATTCCCTAATCTTGTCAAACGATGCACATCTCTCACAAACTCCCTTTCGACCTAATCTAATGATAAACTACAATAATTTCCTTGTCTGGATTACATTATGGGCCTAAAGTAACTCTCCTTATTCTGTAGGGAAGGATGGACATAGGAAATCTTATGACACACTACATGGCACGATATGAATCATGAAAAAGTGAAACAATTCCTAAAACATCCTGTAGCCTCCTACCCATAGATTTAGCATGCTTCACACCCATGAATAAGACTCTACTTGACAGAATATATTGTAATCCAAGGATTATTTATAATCCTAGTACTCTGATATCATCTCTGTCATGACCCAGACCTATGGTCTAGGAATGACATGGTGAATGGGAACCCAATAGTTTCCCATAAAGCCTCAATGTATCAATATTCACATCATCGGTTCAGAACCATACTGAAGATAGTAAACACATAGTTCTAAGGGACGGGAAAGTAAAAATCATGCTATGGAGATATCATAGATATAGGGACGAACATTGATTCACATAACACATAGCACATAAAGACTAAGGGGCAGATAAGTATGACTCACTCTATGGGGGGAAAATGGGACTTAGGATATTCCACATCATAGCATAAATCCATATCATCATACCCATAATCAATCCATAATAATTGTATCTAATAGGTAGCCATAATCATAATCTCCAGATACAACACATAGCATATATCAGTAAAGAGTCTATAAGATGTCGAATAATACCTCTAGTCATAAGATAGGGCGGGGGCAAAGACATGTCCCGGGCTCACTCTCAAAGTAAATAACATAAACAAAAGCAACATAGGTAGAGGAATGGGGACTTGTACTTCTAAAGAGGCAAAGTCATTTCAAATCATTTCCATGCACACATGGTCTCAAAAGCCAAACATTCTTCATAATCATTCATATTTGGGCTAAAAAGCCAAATCACCATTTAATCCATACTTTTCATGCTTAGGACTAGCTCGTTCACTTAACAATATGGTGTGTGCACTAAATATGCTCTAACAGCCAATAACAATAGACAACTATGTGATTACATTCTTGTCATAACCACATATGTGAGCTTAACTCATTGAAATCATTTTTATAAAATATATGTGAGCTTATGCCACCGATAATTCCATAAAATTCAATGCTCATAATCGCAAATGTCATGAATGATATGTGAATAGCAATGGGAAATATAAACTCAATCTTAAATAAACAATTCAATATGAAATTCAAGTAAATCCATAAGTAAATCAACATTCAAATAACAATTTAGATTACACATGGTCAATTCTAACTATACAGGGACAATACATATTCAAATCTTCATAATAATCACGCAATTTCAACATATTAGGGCTTATTTCACTTTAAAATCAACAATAAGACTTAGCCCATATTTTAGGATTAACAAAAACTAATCTTCAAAAACCATAATTAAAGTACGCTTAAATTCCATAAATCAAGTGTGAAAGAGTTCGGGTCTTCTTGGTTGAAAGGGACCAAGAATCAATCTCACATTCCTATGTTCACCAAGAAAGAAACACGATAAATTCGATGAAGATTGGAGCCCTTCCTGGAATCCCAAGCTAATTCTCCTCTAGAGCCTTTGAGAGGAGCTCTTAGGAGAGTTAAACATAATCTATGTGTGATGATGGATTTGAATGAGAGGAGAAGCGGTTAGGTCATTTGAATGTCTTAAGATAGCATAGGAAGTCACAAAAGACTCTTAGGAGTAGCCATAATTACAAAAAAGCCATTATGAAGCAGAATAAAATTTATTGTCAGGGGTCCCAAGAGAAGGTCTCACAGTCTGTACAAGGTCACATGGACCGTGAACCCTCCCTTGAAGCATCATTTAGCCAAAATACAGGAAAAATAGTGCGGATGGATTTACGAAAATGGATATAACTTCTTGCTCCTAATTTAGAAGTAGGGGAAACTATATTCATTAGAAAGTTAATTCAAAGAGCTTCAATTTGATAGGTCGTAGGCCACTCAATTCGTTTTGTGCTAAGAGATATGACCATTTAAACTTGACCCTTCTATTGGTTCTTGTGAAAAGCTTAACAAATGGAATTCCATACTTAGAAAATTGAATGCAAACAACCAAACGAAGGGCTTCATGACACGTGAGAGGTTAGACGGATCATGTGTCCTCCTGTGGAACTTTACTTAAAAAGTTTCTTCATTGATAAAGTTTTGAGATGGTGATCTAATACTTACAAAATTTTAACTTCGACGCTTATATGGAAGGCCTCACAGATCATGAAAGGCTATACGGTCTATGAGAGGTCCTTATATGAAGTGCCTTGGCCAAAATATGGATTTTCAAGCCCAAGGTCCACCACACAGTCTACCACATGGACCGTATGGGGTTAATGTGAAGTGAGTCTTGGACTTAAAGTCCACATATATGCCAACTCTCTACACATAAAGTCAAGTGCCACCTCAAAGCATGTCACCCTCCAAACCTAGGGCCTAGACGTGACCGGCAAATGGGGGACCCGAAGGAACCCCAAACAAGCCTTATAGCATATCATTACACATCCCTAGTCACAAAAGAAACTAAAATGACAATAAGAGATAAGCATAACCAAGGGGAATCGGGTCTAAGGTAAAGAGTTAAACACTTGAATAATATAAATGAGTCAAAGCTCAAGTGTAATACATAACTTGTCCAACAACAACTCTAGACATAGAACATAGCGGGGGACAAGACAAACAACCGGGCTCACCCTCATAGTTATAAGTATTCTAAATTATACAAGATGTAGTCTGAACATAAGCATGAAAAAAATAGATATTGTCCTCGGACATGAGGACTCACCAAAAGCTAACTTGAACAATCCATCTAGCCACGAGGAGAATCAATAGGGGCTCCGATTCCTACATGGTAACATCATGTAGGCATAGAGTATGCATTAGTACGTTTGAATGTACTAAATATGCGGGGTGTAATACATGTAACTTACTAAAACTTGTATATCGACGTTAGATGACAAGGCACAAAATATAGAAAGAGTTGAATATTGAGAAATGTAATATACGAGATGTTATGAAAGTCATGATGCATGCAATGCAAATGATGCACTTTTATATATTGGGGATGTGACCTCAACCGTAAGACCAAGCGACTATTACTTGGAATCCCGATGAAATCCCCTCATCGATAAAGAGGTGATCTACTTGCCAAGGGTAGACCATAATTCACCTTACGGTACAACTCCCTCTTCGTATGAAGTAACCTTCCTTACGGGACAACTCCCTCTTTGGATAGGATTTTTACAAAATCGAAAAATCAAATCAGTTCTTCTCCTTATGGGATAACTCCCTCTTCAAATCGAAAACCTACGTTAGGCACATAGTTCAAAGAAAGGGAGAGGGCCCTTGGGGATAGCCCTAATGCCCCTAATCCATTGGTGCTAAGTTGTCATCCTACAAGAATAAATATACATATACATATATGTATACACACTCTCAAATGACGAAAATCATTTCCGAAACCACTTCAATGCATTCTTAGGCTTAAAGGCAAAAACATAATTTCATAGTCTGTATACTCATGCATAGGAATAGCCCATTCATATACAAAATGATGCAAGCACCCAAAATGTTCAAAGAGCCAAAATTAAAGATATATATATGATCACAATATTGCCATAACCAACATTTTATCAAAACTCATATCATAGAACATAACTGGGATTAACCCATAACATAATTTCTCAAAATAATCCATGTACATGAATACATATGCTATGAATGCTGAGAGAATGATATAGGTAATTAGGATTCAATCTAAAATCAACAATGTAATATGAAATTCAATTGAAAACATAATTAAATCCATATTTAAATTCATAGTGTAATCACCCATGCATTTAGAAGTCTTAAAGGGAACATGCATACTAAAAATTCCATAAACCCCAAAGAAAATCCTCATGTAATAGTTTAAATGATATTAAAATCATCAAATAAACACTACGTATGCATAATTAGAATTTAAGGATTCATAATCTTCAATACCCCGAATTTAAAGTAAACTAGAAATCCATGAGATTGCTTAAAAATAATTTTGAGTCTCCCTGATTGAAAGGAAGTCAAGGATCAACCCACATACCTTAGACCTTGAGTTCCTTGGAATTGAGTTTGGGAAGAATGGAAGCTTGGAAGTGGGTCTTGGAATCCAAACTTGTTCTTGGGTTTCCTTGAAATTGAATTGGAGCTTAATGGAGGCTCTTAAGAGGATTTGGGAGTGTGATTTAGATTATAGTGGTGAGTTTTATCCTTCAGAAAATTATTTAGGTTTTTTTAGGAAGATTAAGATAGCATTGGAAGTGTAAAAAGGGAATTAGAGTAAATGGCATTTACGAAAATGCCATTAGTGAACGGATGAAAATTTTGGCAAAGTGTTGTTCCACGGAAGGTCCCATGGGTTGTGTGGCACTCCAAGGGTCGTGTGGAGTTCTAGTGACAAGGTACTTAGTCCAAAAATTGAAGTTTTAAATTGATTGGAACAAGACGTCTCGTCATGACAACGGAGGCCTCCACGGGTCGTGTGGAGCCTCACGGTCCGTGTGGAGGCTTGTGACACCATACTTGGTGCTAGAAAATGTTTCCCAGGCTCCACGCCAAATACCACGAGTCATACCCCATGCTATGGGTCGTGCTGAGGGGCGTGGCACAATACTTAGCAAGAAAATCTCCCCCAAATGCCCATTATTCCTCTCTTGCACTCATCCCACGACCAGCCACACGGCCAATGGCAAGCCACACGGCCCATGCCACTGGTTATGCCCCATGACTTAGGCCAAAAATGACCTTTTCCAACTCAAGACACCGCACACGACCCGTACAAGACACCACTGCCCGTATAGGAGACCGTGGGGCTTCACTGCACGGGAGGGTCTTGAAAAAATGGTCATAACTCCTTCATCCAAACTCAAAAATGACATGAAACCAAGTTCTTAGAAAGCTAACTCAAAGGTCTTTCATTTGATATTTGTGGGCCAGCTAGTTCAAATTGTGCTAAAAGTTATGCTTGTTTAAACTGGACCCTTCTATCGATACTTGTGTCAAACTTAGCCAAAAAAATCCATTTGAACATGGCTAGTCGTAGGGGTCCATGACAACCTTAAATGACATATATAATCTTGGAAATTTTTGGTCCGTTTAAAGCACCTCTACACGGTCCATATACCATCACGTGGCTCGTGGAGGTTTCCCTGAAGTGTCACCTTAGCCCAAAACTTTCCAGAACCAAATTTCTAAGCTCCATTAAGGTCATTCAATATCCGGGTCCTTACATAAATCCCCCTTGGGTATATTCAGCCTCGAATGGGCTATAACAAGGCTTGAAAGGCTTGACTTAGAATATGACACCTCCAAACATAAGATATAATGCATATTTCATCACTAGAAAATTATAAAGTCATTAAGACTCATATCAAAACATCTTTAAATCATTTCCGTGCACATGTATGCTGTCATGTCATGAAAATCAATAGTGAAAAAAGTAGGACCATTGAGAATATGAAGAGCTTAATACCATAGTCCTTAGTAGATTGGAAATGATAGAGGTACCATTGCATCATACTTGGTTCCACTTCCCACATGGCACTTTCAACGTGTTGATTTCTCCAAAGCACCTTAATCGAAGCCACACCTTTTGCGAAGCCACTTCACTTGCCCATCTAAGATCTCAATCGGGACTTCCTCATAAGACAAGTTCTCCCCATCTCAACACCTTCCAAAGGAATAATTTTACTAGGATCACCAACCAATTTCCTAGATATAGACACATGGAAAGCTAGGTGAATAAAACTCAAATTTGGAGGCGAATCCAATATATAGGACACATTCCTAATCCACTGAACAATTTCATATGGACATACATACCAGGGACTTAACTTGTCCTTCTTGCCAAAATGCATTACACCCTCTATAAGAGAAATCTTCACATATATTCTATCACCAAAAAGAAAAATAAGACCCCTCTTTCTAACATTCAAATTAGATTTTTGATGACTTTGAACCGCCTTCAACCTTTTCATAATCAATTTAACTCTATATATAGCCTCCAACAATAAATCCCGGCCTATAGAAGTCATTTCATCTAACTCAAACTACCCTACGAAGATCTACACCTTCTACAATAAAAAGCCTCAAATGGTGTCATACTAATGCTAGCATGAAAGCTATTGTTGAAAGCAAACTCAATAAATGGTAGATGATCACACCAATTTTCTTTGAATTCTAACACAAAAGCCCTCAACATGGCACTTAACTTCACATTAGTGTCAAACCCCTTTTTGAATTGATTTCCAAAAAGTGAGAAGTAAGCTGAACTTCACATTAGTGTCAAACCCCTTTTTGAATTGATTTCCAAAAAGTGAGAAGTAAGCTGGGTACCAAAATCCAATATAATGAAAAAAATAGGCACACCATCAAGTCTAACCAACTCCCAAATATATAACTTGGCATTGTCCTCATCATTGAAAGTAGTCCTAACCGATAAGAAGTGAGCTGATTTGGTCATTTTTCTAATAATTACCCACATAAAGTCTTGTTGCTTCTGGTATGGGGAAACTGAATCGCAAAGTAAAAATTCTCATTCTCTTATTGAAAGTAGGGATTTCAATGTTTTGGGCCAAAAAATCGGGCCTTTGATGTTCCACCTTCACTTTTTAACGATTAGAGGGTTCAAATACAAATCTAGCTATGTCCTTATTAATACCATGCCACCAATACATTTCCCTCATATCCCAATACATTTTTATAGATCCTAGATGTATGGAATGATGAGAGTTATGTGCTTCACTCATGATCATCTCTCTAAGACTATCACTGTCTGGAACACAAAATTGATCTTCGTATCGAGTTACTCCATCTCCCCCTTGGGAGAAAACCTCTACCTTTCTTTTAAAAACTAGCCCCTTCAACATAAATAATGACGGGTTGAAGTCTTGCTTTGTCTTGACATCATCAACAATAGAGGATTCAACTCTATTTTAACATGAATGAAACCATCATTAGGTTTACTCAACCCAATTCCCTAATCTTGTCAAATGATGCACATCCCCCACCAACTCCCATTTGACCTAATCTATAAGATCAACTACAACATTTTCCTTGCCTGGATTGCATTATGGCCCTAAAGTAACTCTCCCTATTTAGTAGGGAGGGGTGGATATAAGAAATCTTATGATACGCTCCATGGCACGATATGAATCATGAAAAGGTGAAACATTTTCTAAAACGTCTTGTCGCCTCCTACCTGTAGATGTGGCGCACTTCACACCCGTGAATAAGACTCTACTTGATGCAGCATGTTGGACTCGAAGGATCATTTATAATCCTAGTGCTCTGATACCATCTCTGTCATGACCCAGACTTAGAGTCTAGGCGTGACATGGGAATGAGAACCCAAGAGTCCCCAACCAATTCTCAACGTATACATATTCACATAATCGATTCGAATCATATTAATGATAGTAAACACATAGTTCTAAGGGACGAAAAAGTAAGAATCATGCTATGGGGATGTCATAGGGATTGGGAATAACATGAATTCACATAACAAATAGTACATAAAGACTAAGGAGCGGGTAAGTATGACTTACTCTATGGGGACATAATGGGACTTAGGATATTCCACATAATAGCATAAATAAATATCATCATACTCATAATTAATCCATAATAACCATATCCAATAGGTTTCCATAATCATAATCTCCAATTATAACACATAGCATATATCCGTACAAGAGTCTATAAGATGTCTAATAATGCCTCTAGTTATAACATAGGGCGGGGGCCAAGACATATTACGGGATCACCCTTAAAGTAAATAACATAAACAGAAGCAACATACGTAGAGGAATGGTTGTTGTCCTTGGAGGATAGGATTTATCTCAACAAATGACATAAAATCAGATCTAGTCGTCAAACGACGGATGGTAGTAGTCTTCGATCCCTATATGGTTAGATCATATGGGTAAAAGTATTCGTTAGTACATTTAAATAGACTAAGTATGTTGGCATACAATGCATATGACTTCTCAAACCTACATTTAATGTTTGATGACAAGGGCACATAATATAGAAAGAGATATAGAGCAAGGAAAAGTAATATAATAATATCCCATGAAATCCATTATGTATGAAATGCTATAATGCTCATATATAGTGGGGATGAGACCATAACTGACATTTGAAACTCATGTGAGCTATTACATGAGTTTGCCCAATGTTGACCTCCCATCTGGTGAGAGAAGATTACGTGCCAAACATAATCTACACCACACCTTATGACCCGGTCATTTCAGAAGGATTACCATTTCATTTCATATCATGTGATATCAATATATAACCATTCCTTATAACTCGGTCATTTCGTTAACGGCTACCATATATTACAACCCAGTCATTTCGGTGGTAAGTCATCATCCCACAAGACTACTTATACATATACATGCTTTCAAAGAGGCACAAGTCATTTCAAATCATTTCCATGCACACGTGGTCTTAATAGCCAAACATTCTTCATAATCATTCATATTTGGGCTTAAAAAACGAAATCACAATTCAATCCATACTTTTCATGCATAGGAATATCTTATTCACTTAACAATATGAGCGGGTCCACAAAGAGCCCAACAAGAGGCTCAGGTGGCCCAGCGGTATTGGTGTAAGCATGGTAGGATTAATCGATTTGAAAAAAGCCTAATAACAATAAACATTTATGTGATCACATTCTTTTTATAAGCATATGTGAGCTTAACTCAAGGAAAGCATTTTCATAAACATATGTGAGCTTAACCCATCGATAATTTCATAAAATTCAATGCTCATGAATGCAAATGCCATGAATGATATGTGAATAGCAGTGGGTAATATAGATTCAATCTTAAATCAACAATTCAATATGATTCATATAAATCCACATTCAAATCCCAATTTAGATTATCCATGCTCAAATCAAACTTTAAAGGAACAATGCATATTGAAATCTTCATAATAATCATGCACTTTTAACATTTTAGAGCTTATTTCACTTTCCAATCAACAATAAAGCATAGCCCATACTTCAACTGAATTTAATAAACAATAATCTCCAAAATCCATAATTAAAGTAAGCTTAAATTCCATAAATTAAGTGTAAAAGAGTTTGGGTCTTCTTGGTTGAAAGGGACCAAGAATCAATCCCATATACCTAAGTTCACCAAGAAGAAATAAGAAGAATTTTAATATAATTCTAAGTGTGAGAATGAATTTGAATGAGAGGAGAAGAGTTTAGGTCATTTGAATGTCTTAAGATAGTATAGGAAGTCACAAAAACCCCTTAGGAGTAGCCATAATTACAAAAAAAAAAAAATCATTAATGAAGCAGAACAAATTTATTGCCATGGGTTCCTGGAGAAGGTCTCATGGTTCGTACAAGGTCACGCGGACCACGAACCCTCCTGTGAAGCTTCACTTAGAGAAATCATAAACACAATGCGGACGGGCTTTACGAAAACGGGCATAACATCTTGCTCGGAACTTGAAATTAGGTGAAACAGGATGCATTCTAAAGCTAATTCAAAGCGCTTCAATTTGATAGGTCATAGAACCCCCAGTTCATTTTGCGATAAGAGATATGACAATTTAAAGTTGGCCCTTCTATCGGTTCTTGAAAAATCTTGGCTTAATATGTTCACGCTCTAATAAGAAAGCGGTTGCTGTCAGCAATTAACCTAACCGAAGGTTAGGTTCGAATCCACAGGGAATACAGGGCTTGATTACAAGAACTCACTATCAATCATTTCGAGTATTTATAACTAAAATATCTAAATGGGGGTGTTTTGTGATTTAAGAATATAAATAAAATAAACAGTATGCTACTACACAAGGAAACACTCAAATTAAGGGACAACTTAGGATATTGTATTCTCCATAGTTCGTCGACTCGATTACCCTAGACAACATAATTACAATTAGAACTTTGCATGCAGGAGAATAACTTAGGTTTTTCCATCCCTCTTGTGAAGGTGATGGTTGAATTTCACCATGGCGCTTTGTCAGCAACTATGGTGTGCCAACTCACAATTACCTATTGTCCCAGTCAACCTCCCTTTGGTCAAGTTTGGTTGATTAGAAGAGAAAATATCAATCGAATCCTGTCATCTACTCCCCTTTTCCTATTCATCACTACTTTGGTCGAGATCATGATAGTACGTAGGGTTTCGTGTTGGCCACCACCAAACAATAATCATAATGAAGGGAAATAGACAATGCATGGAAAACACCAATCATAGAAATACAAGAAATCTAGGTCATCTCAAATTAACTACCCATGGTTCTCATACCCCCAAGTTGTGGGTGCTTAGCTACTCATGGTTAAGGAAAACCAACAAATATGCAAACACAAGACATATTTGAGAATTTTACCCAAAGCAATGAAGAGTGATCACCACAAGTTGCAAACCACAAGCTTGATAGATTGAGAATGAATATAAAGTAGGATTTGCACTCCCCCAAATGTGGGTTTTCCAAGATAAAATAAAAATTCACTTTTACCAACACTTGATCCATTCTTCTAGAAAGTCTATGGATCTCCAAATTGATCGGAGCTAAGGGATTTTCTTGGCTCCTTGTATTGGGAAAACAACCTAGCACACCTTGAGAATCAAACAACAAAAATAAAAATAAAAGTAAAATACAAGAGAGTTTAGAAATTAACAGTTGGTCTAACTAATAGTGAAATCAAGTCAAAACACACCGTATTCCCCAGCAACGTCGCCATAATTTTTTATGATGTTCACTCTCCAATAAGAAATTAGTCACTGCCAACAATTAACCTAACCAAATGGTAGGGTCGAATCCATAGGGAATACGGGGATTGACTACAAGAATTCCCTATCAATAATTTCGAGTATTTATAACTAAAATCTCCAAATGAGGGGGGTGTGATTTAAGAATAAAATAAAATAAACACTATGATACTATGCAAGGAAACACTCAAATTTAGGGACAACATGGGAGTTGTGTTCCTAATGGTTCATCGACTCGATTACCCTAGACAACATAACTACAATTGCAACTTCGCATACAGGATGGTAACTTAGGTTCTTCCAACCCTCTTATGAAGGTGAACGTTTAATTTCACTATGGCCATTGGTCGGCAAAAATGGTATGCAAACTAATCATTACCTATTGTCCCAATCAACCTCCCCTTGGTCAGGTTTGGTTGATTAGACGAGAACACATCAATCGAATCCTTTCATCTACTCCCCTTTTACTATTCATCACTACCTTGGTCGGGATCGTGATAATAGGCAGGGTTTGGTATTGACCACCACCAAAGAACAATCATAATGAAGGGAAATAGACAATACATGCAAAACCCCAATCATAGAAATACAAGAAATCTAGGTCATCTCAAATCAGCTACCCATGGTACCCACAACCCCAAGTTGTGGGTGCTTAGCTACTCATAGCTAAGGAAACACCAACAAATAAACAAAGACAAGATATAGTTGAGAATTTTACCCAAAATAATAAAGAGTGATACACCACAAGTTGCAAACCACAAGCTTGATAGATTGAGAATGAATACAAAGTAGGATTTGCACCCCCAAAAGTGGGTTTTCTGATAGAAAATTAAAATCTACCCTAAAACCTAAGAATATTCTAGAGAGAATATTGAAAAGGAATATTCAATGTTTAAGTGTGGTATCCTTTCAAATAAACCCTAACATAAAGTATATAGTAGTTACAAATTTAAACATAGAAATTACACAGAAAAGACAGCTAGCAGCAGGTACGTCTCATAGGTACGACTCATAGGATGATCTACAAGTCATAATCGGGGTCTCATTTCAGGCACTTGGTGTTTTGTACTTGACTGTTATGACCCACCGGCATGATTCATTACTTGAGTTACGACACGTACGCTCTTCTCATAGTCTAGGCCTTCAGGTTTTGGTCCAAAATTTTGGCTTTTTGTTTCATTCTATGATTTCACATAGATGAGTCGTATTGAGACCAACGACTCATAGAGTGGCCTCGTAAGGTTGACATCCACTTAGTAGATTTCTGATTTTTTTTCTCTCTGTTTCTAGCTACGAGATCACTCTATGACTCGTAGCTTGGGCTACGACTCGTAGGTGAGCTCGTATGTTCTGCACTTCAGCAAAATCTGCAATTTTTCTCCAAAATTATGCAAACTACCTTTTTGCAATAACAACACAAAAACACATGAAAACTATAAAACGTCACATGAAGGACTCACAAAATCCCTTGTTTTAGGCATCAATTGTGTTATATTTTGACATCACATCAGTGGCTAATGAAATTCCATACATAGAAAATTACATGCCAACACCCATACTGTGAGAGGTCACAAGGAACGTGTGGCCTCCCTGAAGCTGTACTTAGAAAATTTCTTCGTTGATAAAATTTGAAGACGGTGATCCAATACTTAGAAAATTCTCACTCCAACACCATATAAAAGGCCTCACGGACCGTAAAAGTCTATACGGTCTGTGAGAGGTCCATGTGTGAAGTGCCTTGCAAAAATGCTAATTTTCAAGGCCTAGGCCCTCCTCACAGTCCACCTCATAGCCCTAGAAGCCTTACATAGACCATGTGGGGTTCATGTGAGGTGAACCTTGGTCTTAAACTCTACATAAATGAGAATGCTCTACACACAAGGCCAAGGGCCACCACAATGCACCTCTACATGGTCCATACACCTTCACATGGCTCGTGGAGGCTTCCCTGAAGTTTCACATTTGTACAAAACTTTCTGGAACAAAATTTCCAAGATCTATGAAGGTCATACAATATCCTGGTCCTTACACGTGAGTCCTATTTTTCCGTCCCTTAGGACTATTCATTTATTATCTTTTATATACTTCCAAACTGATGATGTGAATATGGATACTATGAGACTTGTTTAGGGACTCTCAAATTCCCATTTATCATGTCACTCCTAAATCCTATGTATGGATTGTGACAAGTAGTTATGGGACAATGGTACTCTACTAATGGTTTCATACCTCTTCTAATAGGTAGCTTACACATTCATCCCAATATCCACTTGGTGCTATGTAAACCTCTTAAGGAATAATCATAAGTATGAATCATATATTTATTCAATATGTAGAGATATTCTACTAACCCATCTTATAAGCATTGAGGACATTAATCTTCATCATAAGGATAACTCTTATATCTTTTCTATGCCTCTATTAATTGGATATCATTATCTCATAATCATAGTTAGGTAAGAGAACTCATATTTCAACCATTCATTCCTTCTTCACATCAGTACCATTCTATGAGCAGACCACATCATGGGATATTTCATAATGCAATGCAATAATATACGTGACATACCTTTAAGGCCTTGAGACTTAAGAAAATATGCATACTCATGTGCATCTATGACAAAAAATCCATACTTGAGGTAACCCATAAACCAATTCACAAATCCATTACTTAAAATCAATAAGATGCATGAGTCAATATACCAATCCATGAACTTCATGTGATTTCGACTTGATTCATATATAATAATAATAATAATAATAATAATAATAACAATAATAATAATAATAATAAAGGAAGCATGAATTAAGTAAAACCAAACTGCCCTCCATCAACTTCATAACCCAAAATTTCATAAGCATGGAAAAATCTTAATTAGTCATGGAATCATGAAAATTACAAGCTATTCATGTATAAGAGTAGTAGGATTCATCAATTTAAAAGACAATTTAAGGAACCCATATTATGATCTTCATAACCCTCAAATGGGCTTGTAAAGAGACCTTCAAATAAATTCATGAATTCCAAGTAAAACAATTTAGTTTATAATTTTTCATGCATATAGATAGTAGAATCCATCAATTTAAAACCAAGATCAGGAAACTCATCAAATATCTCTAAAGCCCAAACTTTCATAAGATAGTAATTCAAGACATAACATCCTTCCCATGAAATTAAATATCATTTCAAAATAATAGGCTAACTAACATCAATAAATTTATAATATAAGCATTAGGAATCATAATATGAAAACTCATGAAGAATTGCATGCTGAAGATTAAGTAGTGGAGTAGAAAATACTTTGGGTCTCCACGAGGGAAAGCAACTCATAGATAAAACCCACATACCTTGGTAGAAGAGATATGAAAAAACCGTGATTTGAGAAGAAGAACTTAAAACCCTAAGTTTGGTCTTCTCAAGAATTTGAGAAAGAAAGGACTTAAGAAAGTTAAAATATTTTGGTTGAATGATTTGGAGAATAAATGGTAAAAGGGCAATATAGACATATTTTATCGACCACATTGGCTTAAAAAGATGTAGTTTAGGAATCAAATGGATGAAAATTTGCCAAAAACCCTTCATCAAATTGGCCAAACCGAACTACGAACGTCTGTTGACGTCCCTAATCCGTTCGGTGCTAAGTCAACATCCCACAAGAATACTTCCAGAAGTCAAAATCTTTCCTGGGAAAAATTAAATTTAAAAAACCAACTTTTAGTTGTCGGAATTGAATTTAATAAATAAATAATAATATTTTATTTTATCTCAATGAAATATAAATAAACAAAAAGAAAACCATTTTTGATTAAACTGTCCTCTGAAGGATGATTGTGCGAAAAATAATTAAAAAATAAATTAAAAACCCAGTATCCAGATGTAGGCATGTTTATATTTTATATAATTAAATTAATTTTCATTAAAATATATGTTGTGACCACCAGAAGTAGATATCTTTCTTTTTATTTAATTATTTTTAGTAAAACTGATGTCATGACCCAAGCCTAGGACCTAGATGTGACACGGCGAATGGAAAGCACGAAGGGACCCCAAAGAAGTCTCTTAGCATATCATAAACACATCCTTGATTGCGGAAGCAAAATAAGATAACAACAAGTAACTTTAGAGTCTAAGGGAAGCGGGACTTGGGACTTCCATCTCAACAATCAACACAAAGAGCATAGAGGGAAATATGGGACTAAGGGAAGTCTTTCATACTTACATAAGCATAAGAATAGTCAACCTCACTAATATAAACCAACTCAATATCCAACAACACCTCTACTAATAGATAGCGCAAGGGCAAAGACATCTCCTGGGTCACCCTCATAGATAAGTATCCAAAAGTACAGGATAAAGTCTTAACATAAGCATGAAAGAAAATAGATATTGTCCTCAGATATAAGGACTCACCAAATGCTAACTTCAATGATCCGGCTAACCACGCGGAGGAGAAGGATCAATAGGAGCACCGGTTCCTACATGGTGATATTATGTAAGCATAAGGTATGTGTTAGTACTTAGAATGTACTAAGTATGCGGGGCACAATGAAATAAGAATCATAAGTATATTAATCAAGATGCATTATCATAATCAATAGACACGAGCTAAATATGATATGTATAATCAATGCTTAGAATAACTCATTCTTGAGAATAATCATACTTGCGTAAGTTGTTCAACACAATAAAGTGACCTGAATAACTTATCCAAATACCTTGTACTAGAGGGAGAGGAATATAGCTTCGTTCATAACCCCTTCTAACAGGTCTTGGTTAGTACATGAGGGTCAGACATATAACTTAGTTTATAATCCTTTCATATAAGAATAAGATGAAGCATAGTATTAAACTGTACATGAAGGTGAGGCATACAACTTAGTTCATAACCCCTTCATGTAGGCACTCGATAGTGCATTGTAACAAGTCGTACATGAGGGTGAGGCACACAACTTAGTTAATAACACCTTCATATGGATATTTTCCTTGTACTAGAGGGTGAAGCATACAACTGAGTTCATAACCTCTTCTAGTAGGCTTCAAAATTCACATTAGAATAAAACATAGCATAAGAGCTCAATAATTCACTTGTAGATCGTAAAAATTTTTCATGAGTTCAACACATGCTTGGGAGCCTATAACATATCATAAAATGTTTGACTTGCAAATCATGCAATAACCTTTCATCAATATAAGATTCATAATTATGCAAACTTAGTCAAACATGGTGGGTATGCATATACATGTTTGAAATCATGCAATTTAGGAGTATAGGACAAGAAGGAGTAGAAATCAATTTATTTTGAAGTCATTCAAATCAACCCATCAACATAGTAGTAAAACCCCCATTTGGGTGTCATGAAATCCATCTCAAAAATTCACCATCATTCATAATTTCATAATTCATGTCATGCATAGCCTCAATAGGTGTAAATAAACTCATCGAATAAGCTTTAGTAGATATTCATGCATATAAAGTAAATACTTGAAGAATCCAAACTCAAATCATGTTTATAATGCATCATAAAGTTTCGCCATAAAATATCCAACACCAAAATCATGAAATTTGACAAGAGGGAAGGTTTGGCTTCATAGATGGAAGGATCCCATGAATGAAACCCACATCCCTTATCAAGTTAATGAGGAGAATACCCAACTTGGAGAAGATGAAGCCAAACCCTAGCTTGTTTCCTTCTTCTTGAAAGCTTAAAGATTTGAGAGTAGTTGAGAGGATTTTTGGGAATTTGGTTATTTTGAGTGAGTGGGAACGTGGTGGACTACGGTTGAAAATGGATATATAGGGCTTACAAGAGGCAAAACGATGAAGTATTGGGCTTAGGGTGCAAGGAAAAGGCAAAATACCCTTTTTAAAATTTACCAAACAAATTTCAGAAAATCCCATCTATGGGTCTTAATTCACTCCACGACTCGTAGAGTGGGTTGTATAAAAAGACTGTTTGACTGTGCTTCACTTAAATGGGCATAACTTTTTGGTTCGAACTCCAAATAAGGTGAAATTAGTTGTGCTGGAAAGATAATTCGAAGAGCTTTTATTTGGTAGGTGATTCAGCTTCTAATTACCTATATGTGAAGAGATACGATGATTTGAAGTTAACACATATGCGAACTCGTACTAGAACTAAGACGATTGAAATTGTTTGCACTTGACTTGATGAGATCTCGGGCTCGGAATTGTATAAGGGGTCTTGGAGGGACTAGATGAAAATAGTATGGAAATAGAAAAGGTTGGAACTTCCCCTTCGAAGTCATTGGACAAGGTCATGAGACCTCATCTATCACCCGTAACTCGATTTACGAGTCGTAGTCAACCTTTCATAGACCAAGGGACCCTGAGAGTTAGGTTACTAGAATTTGTCACGAGACCCTTATTGCCGCATCTACGACTCGTACAGTGACTTATGAGTGGTAGACCCTTTCGTAACCCCCACAGCTCAATATTTCCAATCCTATTTCTTGCGTCTCACCTACCCCTACAAGTGGGGTCTTATAATTGACCTTTAATGGTCAATTATATATTAGAAAATGAAGACTAATATTTCATTTTATGTAAATTAAAAATAAAAAAAATAATAAAATATATTTTTATTAAATTTAAATAAATCATCCTCTAAAAGTCAGTTTCATATTAAATAAAAAATAAATTACTACAAAATATCGACCACCAAATATCGGAATTAACATGATAAATTTAATTTTAATTTTAATTTAATGCGATACCAGTTACTGGAGGTCGGTATATGACATATTATCTAATTATTTTTAATAAAATTGACAAACAGAGGTCAATTTTTAAAACCTTATTTCTATTAATCATTATTTTTCTACTTTGTATAGCATTAACTTTTACACTTATAATTAATTCTTGTAAGAGTGAAACATCTTTTCATAATTTAATGAAAAATTGGGATTCGCGAAATAGACAAAAAAACACCAATAATTCATATTCAAATTAAATGCGAAATAATGTTGATATTAATTAGGAGATAAGTAACTAACTAACTCTATACATACATACATACATACATACATACATACATACATACATACATACATACATACATACATACATACATACATACATATATATTAGTGTGCATTGTGTGTATCAACTATATAAATGTTTGTGTGCCTGAACTTAAATGAATCTCTCGTGTAGTACTTTCGTAGGCAAAAGGAAAATGTGAATATATATGAAATGCGTCAGGAGGCTATATATACTCATCGAGTAGTGTAACAAACGAAGCCTATACATTAATGGTTTGAGTATGAAATGCATTATTGATTAAAGAAATTTAATTGATTGATAAATTTAAATTTGTATTTAATTTTTTACAAAAATCTACCTCGATGCGATACTCATAGAAATGTCATAACGTACAAATTAAAATTTATATGTATAATTATTTATTCATCTAACCTTGAATATCTTATCCCATTAAATGATATAAATATTAAAAATGATCTTGCCTACACTGCTAATTCATGTATGAAATATGTTGATATAAGTAGGACACAATAAATAGAAACTATTTTGCTATATATACTCGTTAACAAAATCAAATTAACAAAATCGACCTTCATGGATAATCGATGATTTATCCATTTACAATAATCTGTTGGAATTAAATAATATAAGTATATGTAAATAATATATAAAAATATTCTTCTGAATTTGACCATGAGTGATTGATAAATTTCAAATCTATATTTATTTTTCAGAATATCGATATCTTAAGGTCGATATTCATTGCATAATTTATTTTAATTAATAAAATTTGAACTCAAGGGATTGATATATTTACATTATTATTTTGTGTAAATAATATTGACTTCTTGAAATCAGGTGACTTTTAAATATTTATTTAATATTAATCAACAAAATCGATCTTAAGAGCTTGATATTACAAAGTCTACTGTATATATTAACAAGATTTAAAAAAGAATATCAACTTCTAGAGGTCGGTATCTTTTTAAAAAATAAAAATACAGACTTTCGAGATCGATAAAAATTTAGATGAGTTCCACACCTGCCTATTTTTTTTGACAAATATAGTTCCCCCTTTTTCTTAAAAAAACCTAAGTCTTAATTCCTCACTCTTCACTCCTCACGCAAAACTGCCCCGCTCCTCAACGGAGTTGTGACATCATCCGGTTTACCGGATCTATGGCATTGCCAGATCTCTTCACCAACATCATTCGATCCTCGCCAGAGTTGTAGCAACAGCGTTCTTCATCTTTCCTCGCTAGAGCTATGGTGGCATCAGCCCAAGGAATCTTCTCCACAAAACTTCCCCCCATTGGCGTTGAGGTATGATTCTTAATTTCTCTCCATTGATCTTCTCCATCACCCACATTAGCGTTCTTTGGCATTTTGAATTGCTTAAAATGTTTAAATGTTTATATAACTCATTTGCTAAAACAATATAATATGTGATTTTATATTTGATGGTTGTGTAGATGATAAAATTCATGTTAAGAAAATAATAATCAAGAACGAAAATATCGCAACAATTTGTAGTATTTGATTTCAATAATGTGAGTGTTACAATCTCTACGAATCCTCTGATTTGCCTTTTCAAGTGTAAATTCAAGGGTTCTTGAGCTTGATCTTGAATTTGAAGACTTTTTGTGAATCCGGTCTTGAATTTTGATCATGAATCTTGATTCTGATCTTGAATCTTGATCTTGAAACTTGATTTTGAATCTTGTTTCTTGTTCCTGAGCTTGATCTTGAGTTCAAGAACTTTTAATCTTGTTCTTGAACTTGAAGGCTTGAATGTTTGAATTTTTAAATTTGTAGAGGAATTGTGGCGTTTGATGCACGAGCTCTCTCTTGCTTTTTGTTAGAATTTTTTATCTCAATTTTGAATTATGAAGACCCCTATATATAGTTGTAGAATAAAGGAGTCGTGATAGAATCAGACTTTCTCCCGGCCAAGCAGATTTAAGTGACAAGACATATTGGCTTTAATGAAATGGGCTTGTTATCTTGACACATGACATAGTCCTATTGGCTTCTTTGTTTGACTTGACGTGCCACGTCATTTGACCCGTGGCATCAAGTGGGCCTTTTGGATAAACGGATATGGGGCCCAATAAAGTTGGTCATTTTTTGTAGTCCCAAATAAATAAATTTGGGCTTTTGATTAAATTCATATTTTATTGGACTTAATTAATAAATTCAATTATAGTAGTCTGTAATATTTATTTTAGACTAATATATTTTAAATTTAATACAATTTGAATTATATTATAAAATTTATATTTTAATAAATTTTTTATGATTACAAATGCCCCCTATTTCAAGTATTATCGAGATATTTTATTGAGGACTAGACTAGAAGTATTAATTACATGATAATTTGCATATCATTTTTTTTTTGTGTATTTAATTGATACACCCAAACCTAATTAGAGAAACCTACTTTGGGAGAGCAATTAAATTTATGTAGGTATCTTTCGTGATTACGTGTCACTTCAACTATATTTGACCATCAATAAGACAAACCTAAATGTGATAAAGTTCATTGGTTGTGGGAAACAAACTAACCAATTAGAACTAGGAAAGGATGTATTTCCTCTAACTCCACCAATTAGAATTAAGAAAGAATATATTTCCTCTAGCTCCATTTCGCCCCTTTTCTTTTACTGCAACCGACTTGGACATGGAAAACTAATTCGTTTTTTATTCCAATTCATGCTCTATTTACTAGAGTCCTAATGAAAAAAATAATCATAGTTACTCTAGTAAAAGGACTCCACCTGTATTTAGCATCTATAAATAGATGCTCGTCCTTCGTTCTTTTCCACTATCAACACCAATAAATTTTTGGAGCTTCTCCTTTTCGTAGTCCTCTTGGCGTTTTACCATTAAGGCATTAAAGCTCAAGGTACAAATATTTATTTATTTTGTGTGTTTTGTATCATTCTTTTTCTCTCGCATCTTTTTGCAGGATAGTGAATTCAAGCTTTATGGTATCACAAGAATTTGGTCTTGTGGCGTGAAGGGATAAATCAGTGCTCATGCCTTGAGATCGCCATTTTGATTCTTTACGCTTTTCTAAATTTTTAAGCATAGGAGACCAACAAAACAAGGCTTTTCACAGTTCTAAATGTTTAAACATAGGGGACCAACAAAAGGAGTTTTCTGCTGTTCTAAATATTTAAACATAGGGGACCAACAAAACGAGGCTTCCCGCTATTCTAAATGTTTAAACATAGGGGACCAACAAAATGAGACTTTCTACTGTTCTAAATGTTCAAACATAGTGGACCAACAAAATGAGGCTTTCCGCTATTCTTAATGTTTAAATATAGGGGGCCAGTAAAACGAGGCTTTCCGCTATTCTAAATGTTTAAACATAGGGGGCCAACAAAATGAGGCTTTCCGTTGTTCTAAATGTTTAAATATAGGGACCAACAAAACGAGTCTTTCCACTGTTCTAGATGTTTAAACATAATGGAACCCCAACGTGAGGCTTTACAATGTTCCCAACGTTTAAACATATGGGACGCTCAACTAGCCATATATTTTTTATATTTTGACTCTTGTTCCCTTTTATTTTAGTTCCCTTTCTGTTGTGTGCTATCATTGATGAAGGATAACATTTTTCCTTTTATACAGCCTGAACAATGGTCTTCTTCAAGGACTATACTTGCTCATCTTCTGGACTCAGGTGCCTCATAATTGGGTCCCAAAATAGCAAGGTAGAGACCAAGTTTTTAGTCCGAGGTCCTCTAGTTGGTCGTTATGCAGATGCGTGGCCACAATTGAGAAACACACTTCATAAGGTAGATTGGACCTCTGAATGCGTCCACAAATCTAATAAAGCTTCCATGGTATGGTATCCTGAGACATCAAATCTTCAATGTACCAATCGTGCGAGAACTCTTCTAATTTTGGGGCATCGTATGATCAAAGAAGGGTTACATTGGGGGATAAAATCCTGTTCTAGGGTGAATATCATTACTTCCCTAGCTATTAGGAATGGACAGGAGATGTCCTTAGCAAAAATGTGCAGAGCTTGAGTGATGCCAACCTCCAAAATGCTGTAGTTGCTTCTCTTTTTTACTTATGATCGGAACTCCAACATCGTGTAGGCCTTTTGTGAGGCTTGGCGTCCCCAAACAAACACACTGCTTATGTCTCTCGGAGAAGCATCCATATCTCTTTGGGACATATATATTTTTGTCCTTCGAAAGATCAGTGGGTGTCCTTACGAAGAAGTGATACCTAATTCCAAAGAACTTAAAGGTCATGATACGAAAAAGGATAGATTTCTTCCTCAAACTTGTGAGTATTTATTTACTGCCTTCCATCATCTTAGGGATAAGAAGGGTGATAACTCGGGGATCTCTTTTATTGACTGTATACATTTTGGTGTAAACAAGACATCAAGTATGAGTTAGCTCCCCCAAGAAGAGAGAAGAAGGTTCAACACTTAGCATCTATGCATAACTCGACAGGTGACATATCGACAGAGGTGAGCATATGGTTGGGCTCTGAAGAGATGACATTTTCTATGCTTGGAGCAGAACACCAAAAATATGTAACTTATTTGGCAGCCTTCTTGTCATGTTTGTCATGCGTCTTTGTATTTCCCTCTGAAGGGGAAAATCTTATTTGGCCTAAAACTTTTAAGATGGCAAGCTTGATAGCGAGTGGTCGAAGAGTTAGCCTTGCAGTCCTGGTATTAGAAATCATCTATCGTGGCTTAAACAGGATTTTGAATTCTTCAAAATTTGATCATATTAAGGTTCCTTTTCCCATCCATTATGTTTATGGTTGGCTTGCTTATTATCTTAAGACACATTATCCTCTTACTGTTGGACCTTCCCTCCTACGTATGACAATGTATTATGGGGAGGGTGCTGCAAAATATTTTGACAAAGATGAGTCGCAAAGGTCCATCCATCGAGGTGAAAGCCTTGTGATGACTACGACCATGCTTACTAGGCCTCACCCAACTTATTATGTTGATGAAAACAAAGCTTCATAGTCAGATTCATCTTATTTGATGATCCTTCACTTTAATTATCTTACCTTAAGGAAGGGGGACTCCTTCCTTATCGAGCCATACAGTCCCCACTGATTTTGTCGTCAGTTTAGATTCCATTAAGATACTCCTGGATATATCGAACATGATATTGGTGATGAATCACTTGAAGAAGTGCTTAGGTATTGAAGAATCTGTATCTCGCATGCTATTATGTCAAGAATGACATTTCGTCCTGCAGTTGCTTCTGCGAAGAGACTTTACTCAACTCGATACCCATTTTGGTGGGAAAAATCTCATGGGAAGTTTCCTGAGGATAATCTGAAAATCTTATTAGAAAAGGCTAGTCCAAACTTCACCACTCTTTTAGGGGACTGTTAAAACCTGTAAGTCCTTAATTGGTTCAATTTGGTAAAGTTTGGGACCAAATGTACATCTCTTCTAAAGTGTGGTCTTTAAGAAT